>BQNB010041984.1:22394-46413 GCA_026074375.1 Tanacetum coccineum
AATATAGTAGAAAATTAGGGTAGATCTTAGAAATTTGCTTATTCAGTAGTTAATTCATGATCATTAAGCTAGTTTTAAGAAGTTCATTATTTGAAATTAATGTCTTATTAGTTAACTTTACATTTTAGATACTTAACTAAATGCTGTCAAGTCATAAAGGGGTGTTTGGTTTAAGTGCTCTTGACCTCAAAAAGTCAAATTAGGGAATGCAATTTGTTTTAGTAAGTTGTGTTTTCATTTAAAATCAGTAGCTTAAGAGTTTTTAAAGGATAGATTACTAATTTTCAAAAGATATGTGTTGGGAAAATAGATTGTAACAGACTTAATACTGGTAGTATAACAGTTAGAGATATCTTAGGAGATATCTTAGGAAAGGATATGTATTATCCTTTGATGTTTGTAAAGCCCATTAGGGTTTCCTTGGTGTATAAGAGGAACCCTAAGGCACAATGTTATGTACGAGTACGTTTGAGAAATATCAATAGAAGCATAGAGCTTAATAGCAATTTAGAATTATCGTTTCTTCTTAATTCTTGTGTTAAGATTCCGCATTAACACTTGATAATTCATAGTCAGTGTCTCTCATATAGTTGATTTGGATTTATCCAAGTTATCTATAGTCTTACAAAGGCTAGTCAGATCCTATACCAAGGACCTACAAGTGGTATCAGAGCCTTTCGAGGGACTCTGAGAAAGAAGAATCACTAGATCACAAACAAACACTCTCCTACAATTCTATACAAAATGTCTCAACCTGCTAATGATGAGTTCTCACAACATCTCAGTGATGAAGAATCAAACCATGAAGAGGCATCAGACACTGGTGCTGCACCTAAACAACAACAGATGATTCCTCAAACAACTGCTATCTCAAATATCAAACTCCCAATTCTGAAGAAGGAGGAGTATGATATATGGGCTATGGAAATGGAGCATTACCTTGAGTACATTGATAATGAAGTATGGAAGGTAATTCAGAATGGAAACTCCAAGAAGAGAATTTCAACTGGAAAGGATGGTATTGTTCGAGTACTTTCACCAGTTACTGCTGCAGAATCGTTTATTGGCGGCTCTTTAATTCGGTCCCATTTTCTATCATTTTTCAATTCATTAGTGTAGACTTAGTATAAAATGTTTAGCTTTGCTTATTTGATCGTTATGCTTAGTGAGTAGTTTACTTTTATGCTTGTTAAGTAAATTTGTGTTTAGTGAATTAAGTGTGGAATTTAATAAGTGATTAGTGATTAATAGTTTGCAAAAAATTATTTAGTTTAGTGTTTTATTTAGTCGAACGAGCGAAAGCCGTAAGATTAAGTAGGCATTAAATTAGTAATTAATTTCTTGATAAAAAGTCGTTTTCAATATTAAGCCAATGTTTTGAGGAATCGATTTATTAGACGGAAATAAGTTCATCATTAAGATCTAAAATTTCACACTTAAGAATCTATTCGCTTTTACTTGACAAACATATTTTTCTTTATATATCTTTCATCTTATTAGCTTGCTTGTTATTTAGTATAATCTAGTTTAGTATTATTTTTTATTTAGTTTTAATCAAAAATCAAAAATTAAAAGATATTCAAGCATTAAATTTGGAACATTTTTGTGATTTTCAAATTCATCTCTCGTTGGGACACGACATCCGGAGGATCTATTATTAATTTTCCTAAAGTAATTTTTATCCGACGTGATTACTTATATTACATTACTTGACTAGTCGTTCGCGACGAATCAGTTTTTGGCGCCGCTTCATGGGAGAGGTGTACGATCTACACGTGGTGTTTGAAGTTAGTGCCTTGAAGATCCTTTCATCTTAAAAGTTTTATTTTCGTACTCATTAAAAATATAAAATCCAAAAATTATTCTTATTTTTTATTTTTATAAAAAACCCAAAAATATTTTCCATTTCTATTTTATTTTCTTTTATATAAATATTAAAAATCCAAAAAAATTTATATTTATATATATATATATAAATAAATAAATAAATAAATCTTCGTTATCCTCTCAAGCGTTTAATTCTTATCTCTTTCTCTTCTTATATTGTTTAATTCTTCACGATGTTCTTTTCTTTCTCTCATTCCTATGATCCTCGAACCATGGAGGATTTTTATCTTCCATCACTCATCGATAGAGGAGGACCGATTGTTTCGACAAGCGTTCCGGGAACCGATTTTGCATTGAAAAATCATATGGTTCAGCTGCTTCGACAAAATTGTCAATTTAATGGATTTAAAGATGAAGATGCAAATAAACACCTAGATAAGTATTTATCTATTACCCAATTCATCAAGAAAAATGGAATTTCTCAAGACATCATCAATCTAAATCTTTTTCTATTCTCTTTAACCTATGAAGCTGAATCTTGGTTTTATACTCTTAAAACTCATTCTATTCATACTTGGGAAGAGATGGTCTTCAAGTTTCTTTCAAAATACTACCTCAATATTTCTGAGCGTTCAGCTTAGGAAAGACATTTTGAATTTTCGACAATTGCACTTCTGATATCATGTTTTTCAAGTTGAGAAAGGGTTTAAATAATGTTTACGGAAATGTCCAGATATAGAATTATGCTTGTCGATCGTATCCAATCCTTTTATTATGGAATCACAATGATTGATCGAGACAAAATTATGGTGGTGTCGGAGCAATATCAGCGTAAGTACTCCTAAAGAAGCATATGATTTAATCGAGAATATGACACAACATCTTTTTCAGTGGGACGCCAAAGTGTATCATGACACTACCACTGATATGAGTGCTCAATATTCTAAGAATATTTTCGCATCGGGTGAACAAGTTGAGGTCCTTAGAAATGACACTGGATACACAATTCAAAGTATTCAACATCCACTAGGACCATGTCATCCTAACACTTTTCACTATTCTTACTATGATGAAAGTGATGTGGATAAACCTTTAGAAGTGCTACAAGTTCATAAATCGATTAATCCCTTGTGTGATAGTCCCACTCCTTCTCCTGACCTTGTAGTCGAGTCTCTCTCCCCTTCTCTCACTCCTTGCGGGGATAGTGACCTTCTTTTAGAGGAGACCGAAGCATTTCTTTCTCTAGATGATTCAATACCACCGGGTATTGATAACGACATCTATGGACACTTTGGAAGGAGATATTATTTTCTAGAAGGATTAATTAAATGTGCAATCCTGAGCGGATTCCTCCTTTATTATTACATCCCATATTTTTCATCAATGTAATTATCCATATACAATTAGATGCAATGTAATATCCATTATTAATATTTTATATTTATATAGAGATATATATATATATATTATATACTAGATATTTATATATATATTATATATATATATATATATATATATGTTATATATATTATTATATATTATATATATACATAAATTTTTATATAATATATACACACATATATATATATTATATATATATATATATTTTTATTATATATATATATTTATATATATTAGATATTATATATATTCACTTTATACGGAATTTTTTGCTTATCTCATATGCAACGGTAACTTGCATCTCTAAAGTAAACGAGCTCACGCACCTCCACATGCCATCTATATCTATGTTTTATCTTGTAAACATCCTAATATGTCAAGTCTTTATCCTTAATATCATGGTTTACAAGTACATTACCCATTTTAACATTTACAACATTTTATCAAAACGGACTTTATCCGTTAACATTTATATCAAAACCCTAATTATATGTAATGTATACATATAAACTGAATGTGCAAGTATTCAAAGCATGTGTACAAGTGTACAATGCATAAACATTTGAAAATTTATTTGCCTCTAAATCAAGGTAAAAGTCCTTAATGCATAATGTACAAAATCATAAAGCATTAATTCAAATAAGCTCATTTTTCACCGTTTTCATTCTAATTTCTCACCACTACTTTAGCACAAGGAACAATACTCAATGCACAAAATCTAAACCCTAAACCTAAACCCTAAGTCATTTTAAACCTTAATCTAAACACTAAATAATGAACCCTAAAAACTAATTTAATTTTATAAACTATAAACTAACCTAACCCTAATCCTAAATTATATATTAATCCTTAAAACCTATTTTTAACAGTAAACATTAATACTAAACCCTATATCCTACCCTATCCTAACACTATTACATGTTTTAAAAAACCTAAATCTAAGCGACCAAAACCAACATGTCACCCAATTTCTTTCTTTTTGACCCTGTTTAAACCTTAAGCTAGCCACCCTAAAACCTAAAGCACCCGATAACTAAACTCTACTATCTCCCTATGCACCTTACTATCACTTCACATCAACTACTTGTAAGCTTATCTTGCTCTATAAACACGCCTTGGCAAGCCAACCTCCACACACCTTCACTCTCTTCATAGCAGTTTCTAGCTAACCTTACCGTCATTCTAGCATCCTTATTCTTTTCTGCTAGCTAGGTTACTAATCAACCCATACGTTGGGCACCTAGGTGTTTTCACCCTATATAATAGCCGAACTCCCCCACCATTTTAAACTCACTAAATTTAATCATACAACACAAATGGAGTCTTAAGTTGACCAAGGAGAATCAAGTGAATTCCTAAGTTCATAATAGAAGCCAAGGAATCAAGAGAAAGAACCCTTGAATCGGGTACTAGGCGTACAACCCCAAAACCACATTTTGTCCCTTTTAGCTTCATAAGTTAGATCAAAATCTTGTTCAATAAGCTTTATAATCTGTTATTAGAATGGTTCATATTAATACTCTTAAGATCATATATGAACTCTTGTTAAAGCCTTTAATCCTCAAACCCATGCATTTTTGATTAAAACCCTAAAAACGACCCATTTTGATTTTCTATCTAACGAATCCTTTTTCTAAACTTTTGTTACGTTTAGAAACATATTATTTTTAGCTTCATTCCAATAAGTTATATCACCTGCAAATATACATTTGGACCCTTCAAATAATCTTGCATGGCCTTTTGGTCTTGATTTGCAATTGTTTCCATGCATTAGGAGGTTATATATCGTAACTTTCTAGAAATTTATAACTTGAGGGCCTAAATTGTCTTTATTATAATTTATAAATAAATGAACCTCTTTTTCAAGATCTAAAGTAAAAGGTTTAAATTATATTACTTTTATATATAAAGGACTTAAATGAAAATTTTACAAAATCATAGGGTATATATTTGCCATTTTGTAATAACTTAAAATTTTTAGATATTTATTTTATATAAATCATAAAAAATATACTTTTAATATTATAAAACGCGATTTTATTACAAACCGACTAATTATCGTTATTATTCAAACGATCAACGCATTATAAAATCAATTGCGTTATATAATTAATGTACTTATAATCGACATAATTTTGAAGAAACTTAAATCTGATTGATTCACGTTACTTGGGAATTCATGTGAGGGGTTCAATTTGAGTATATGTTCTTGACGAGTCGCTGGGTTTACGATTAAAGTTGCCCTGACTCTAAACATTAATACATGGCCTTGGATTACTTAAAAGGAATTAACCATTTTATTTCTTCAACGACATATAGCCCAAAGCACACATTGGTACACACCGTAAAAGATTTTAGCTAACACATGGTTTCTTGTGATACCCACATTACCTGCTGCGATCTCTAATGATGACATGAGAAATTGAGACTGTCATATTAAATCTCAACCAGCTCCACACCTTATGCTACAAGGATTCCATACGAGGACATTTGATCAAACAATACTCAAGGGTCTCATCCTCCAACTTACAAAATGGACAAAGCTTAGAAACTAAATTGATGCCAACGTTAACAAAAAAAGGACGGTATTTTTTTAGCATAATAATTTATAAATGTACTTAACTTATCATATTTTTGTGTGTGTAGTGAAATCCTATGTGGCTGCCAAGTAGGAAATAAAAAAATGTTGCCTACTACCTGCTGTATAGGTGAAAAAGTACGCAGAAAAAGACAGAATTTAAGAGATTTGTACACGCAAAAAGATTTTTTTATTCGATACCAAAAAAAAATTGTAGCAATTATGATGCATTTAAAAGGAAGGTGATTTGCTCACTCCACCATCTGATTTGCACACTCAAAATATTTGTGTGTTGGCATTTATACCCTTACATCATTTTTTTTGAACGGCAATGTAGTAGTTAGTGATTCGAGCCTACAGTGACATCCAATTGGGAAGTATGAAAGCCTCGAATCTTCGCCGTAGGGATAAACCCCACTCCTGCTTCTATTTGATAACATCAAATATTTAATACTTTTTGGTGGCAAATTACCCCCTATATTACTTGCAAATGTTTCAGTAACACTCGAAAACGAGATATTTTCTATTATTTTGTAGTTTTCAGGTGAAATGCAGGAAAGTGACAAGAAACAAGGAAAAAAGGACTTAAAGTGTAAATTCTGAAGAATGTTACGGCGTAACACCAAAAATGGTTACACCGTAACATATATTAAGCAAGTAAGAAGATCAAGGAAAACTTTACGGTGTAACACCATATCTAGTTACGCCGTAACCATATATTTTGAAGGAAATATTGTCAAAGTTATAGTTACGGCGTAACACCTTATCCAGTTACGCCGTAACAGGTTTGATACCTATAAATAGAGGCCTCATTCAAGCTATTCCGACATCACTTCCTCCACAGCCAATTGGAGAGGCGACAAAGGCTTCCAACCTTCAAAGAATTCTACCTGGAGTCTAAGGGAGATCACACTTTACTTACTTTTTGTTTTTAATCGTTCAAATACGAATACTATAAGAATTATGAGTTTTCAATATATGATTTCTTCTATCTCTTACTGTGTTTCCGTTACCATGAGCGGCTAAGCACTTAAAGTGCTGGCCTAGTTATGTAATTACTGTTGTTATGATTGTTTCCTGTTAGATTATGGTTTCATTAGATATTCCATGACTATCGTGTAACCCTGGGTTTTGGTAGTACGGGTGGTTTGGACCTAGTTTGCCCCATTATTAGATTATCTAGTCAATATAGGATCCAATGGGTACTAGGGAGGATCACTAACTCCTTACCTGGTGTAGGAACTAACCGGTCACCGCACTTACCACTTAATACTTAAAAAGCACAGGAACTCTTTCAAAGAGGGTTAATAATCTTTATAAGATTATTAGATATGTTTTGGGAATAGTTGAGATTAATCACTGCAACCTGGATAACCTACCTCCTAGATGATTTGGGACTGATTCGGAATCGCAGGGAGTATAGGATAGACTGCATATGCATATTCAAGTCTATCGACCTTAGAAACTGCTAATGAAATCATAGTTTAACATTGCACATAAATACGTTCTCATAATGATTGTAATGAAGTAACTAGGTTAGTACGTTTTCTCTTTTGATATCTCCAACTCTTTTAATTTCTAGTTATTTATTTTATTGTTATTTTTAATTCCTTTCAATTCAAATCAAAAACCATTTTATAAACGTGACATTTCAAATTAATACTAATTACAACTTAGCTCTTGGGACGACCTCGGATTTACCATTCCGTACTACCCACGATCGGGTTCTCTGCCTTTTAGTGCGTTGTTAGGTAGATCGAGTTTTATAAATTTAAAACTTGATAAAAATATATTTTAAAAGAAAATATGCATTAAGTTTTTGGCGTCGTTGCCGGGGAGCTAAGAATTATTAGTTTTAACACGAGTAATACAGAACAACCAGAATCAACTGTCAACGAATACATGACTAGGGTAAGAGACGACAGCGGACCTAGAGTTGTCAGACCTTTATTTGAAAAAAAATATTAAGTTCGAATTATGGGTCAATGCATTGATGAACTAAAGGCCAATGTGTTCCTTGGAAACAATGACGAAACCCCCCTCGAACATATCTCAAATATCACATCTATTGTCAACCTCTTCCAATCTCCTGGAGTATCAAGAGACCAGGTAATGCTCATGGCATTCCCTTTTACGTTGAAAGGAAAAGCCAGACTATGGATAAATCGGTTGTCAGCAGGATCCATTACAACCTGGGACATCCTAAAAAACGCCTTTTTAAGCAGATACCGCCCACTTTCCCAAATTATCAGACAAAACAAGGATATCATAAATTTTGGGCAAGAATGCAACGAACCCTTACATCTTTCATGGGAACAGTTCAATGATCTGCTTTATAATTGTCCAAAGCATAAAATCAATGAGCACGAACAACTACAAATTTTCTACCAAGGGCTAGACCCTAGAACAAGAAAGAAGGCAGATTGCATGAGACCTATCCTAAGAATGACACCAGCCGCTGGAATTAAGGCCATTGACGAATTCTCAAAACACTCTTTCTCCTGGTATAAAGAAGAGGAATACTAGGAAAATGATTTTGAAAAAGTACTCAAACATATCAACGATTTTGAACACAACATTAGTATCCTTAACGAGGAAGTATGAATGGTGCAACACCAGTACGAAACCCCAAATGATGAAAGGGATACTCTTCTGGAATAAACCTTAAGCTCCTTCATTAAAGAAGCTCATTGGAGGCAAAAGAAGAGCGAGAGTTTTGTTTGTAGAATTAAAAGGAATTACGACAGGACGTTCAAAAATCAGGCTTCTGCTATTAAAACTATTAAAAAGGATAAAGTCCCTCCTATTGAAAAATCAGGCTTCTGCTATCAAAAATCAGGCTTCGCGGTCGTTCTGAACAAAGTCCCTCCTAAAGAAAAGGACCCAGGAGGTTTCACTATACCCTGTGTAATAGGACAGAGTGGAATTATGAGGGCCTTGGCTGATTTGGGGGCTAGCATAAGCTTGATGCCATACTCGATGTTTCTACGATTAAACCTAGGTGATCTTAAACCCACACAAATGTGTATCGAGCTTGCAAATAAAACCACTCAGTTTCCAAAAGAGATTACGAAAAATGTCATGGTAAAGATCGATAAATTTGTTTTCCTCGTCCACTTTGTAATACTTGATATGGAAGAAGACCATAAAATTCCTATTATTCTAGGAAGACTATTTTTGGCCACATCACATGCCATGATTGATGTTTTTAATAAAAAGATATCCTTCGAAGTAAGAGATGAAATCATCACCTTTAATTTAGAAAAATCTATGAGATTTCCCCCGACTGATGAAGACACCTGCCATTCTGCGGACATAATTGACCTTTCCGTTGTCGACAGTATTAAAGAAATTCTTCCTCAAAACTACGATAATTCGATTGAACCCATTCTTAACCACCTGCCTGAAGATTGTAATAACCCTTATCTCTTCACTGCAAATTCTATCAACAAAGAAATACCTACCCCAAGACTCAAAGAACTCCTCTCCCACTTAGAATATGCTTTTCTAGACAACAACCATGAATTACCTATCATTATCTCTTCGTTGTTATCTGACCAGGAAAAAAGGTACTATTGGAAATCCTTACCAAACATAAAAAAGCCCTGGCATGGAAAATCTCTGATATTAAAGGAATCAGTCCCTCTTTCTGTACTCATAAAATTTTGATGGAAGAAAATTCCAAACCCACCGTACAACCTCAACGTAGATTAAATCCTAAAGTCCAAGATGTAGTAAAAACCGAAATTTTAAAGCTTCTTGGCGCAAGACTAATCTATGCCATTTCAGATAGTCCTTGGGTAAGCCCAATTCATGTGGTTCCTAAGAAGGGAGGAACCACTGTAATTGCCAACAAAGATACCGAACTTATTCCAACACGTACAGTCACAGGATGGAGGGTATGTATTGATTACAGAAAACTTAACGATGCAACAAGAAAAGGCCATTTCCCCTTGCCTTTCACTGATCAAATGTTAGAACGACTATCAGGAAATGAATACTATTGCTTTCTAAATGGATTTTTAGGATATTTCCAAATTCGTTTAGCACCAGAAGTCCAGGAAAAGACCACCTTTAATTGTCCCTATGGCATGTTTGCCTACAGAAGAATGCCTTTCGGGTTATGTAACGCTCCTGCCACATTTCAGCGATGCATGACAGCAATCTTCCATGACATGTGTAAAGATTTTATGAAAGTATTCATGGATGATTTCTCCGTGTTCTGAAATTCTTTTAGATCTTGTCTTAATAATTTATCAAAAATGTTAGCCAGATGTGAAGAAACGAACCTAGTTCTCAATTGGGAAAAATGCCATTTTATGGTCAAAGAAGAAATTGTTTTAGGGCATAAAATATCAAAAGCAGGAATAGAAGTTGATAAAGCTAAAGTTGATGTGATTACTAGTTTACCTTACCCAACTAACATCAAAGCTATACGAAGCTTTTTAGGACATGTCGGGTTCTATAGAAGATTCATTAAGGATTTTTCTAAAATAGCCCGACCTATGACTTAGTTGTTGATAAAAGACGCCAAATTTGACTTCTCAGACAAATGCATAAAATCATTTGACATACTTTGGGATAAACTTATCACCGCTCCGGTGATCATTGCCCCTAATTGGGATTTAGATTTTGATATTATGTGCTTGCCTTGTGTCGCCAACGACTCTGCTGATTGGAGCTGTTCTAGGACATAAAGAATTGGAGAAAAAAATTCTCGCCCGAGTTTATTTTGCAAGTAAAATATGAACAATGTCAGTAAGAAACATTATTAGACTACTGAAAAGGAAAACTCTTAGCGAATAGTATCGCGCATTCGATATATTTAGGTCTATTTAATATGTCTAAACTAGTGTTGTACACTTGATCATTCTGACCTTAATATTCTACTTCAGCAAAATGATGTAAAACATAGACTTGTAAGGAGGGTTTAACTTCTTTTTTTTCAGGGAATTCACTTATCAAAATTAAGGATAATAAAAAGGGGAATTGAACAAACCTAGCTGCTGATCATCTCTCTAGACTTGAAAAATCATGGTTGGGAAAGAATTGAACGAAGAGATACACATACAGATTAATTTTCTGACGAAACATCATGGGTTCATTAAACTTACGAATACAGATAACAGACCCATGGTACGAAGATTATTGCAGAATTCCTCGTCTCTATGATCTTTCCTCAACATTGACTTTATTATTTAAGGGAAAAATTCTGAACGATGTATAATATTAGACCATATAGGATGACCCATTCCTATTCAAATCATGTCCGGATGAAATTAAAAGAAGGGGTGTTTCGGTATGAGAATTATCACAAAATCCTGACATTGCCATATGGGACATACGGGGGTCATTAAGTCAGGATATTATATAACAACTTGTATTTTTCATCAATGTAATTATCCATCTATTAAATTAGATGCACCTGTAAGTACTCCATCTATTATATATATACCACTTTTTTCAGGGAAATTTTTGCTTATCTTCTTTAATTTCAAGACTTATCTATTTATATACTCGTTGTCATTATCAAACTTTGTTATGCTTCCGCTACATTTAACTTTCATATGATCGGCTGTAAAACTTAAATTAACTTTCTTTATGCAACAAGAACAACTTTTTTTCAAACGTCCAAGATTAGTGGTCGTTCTTTATTGCTTTGTGTTCGGATTGTTATGACGTCACCCCCTCGGACACGTATTCCGTCCAGGCCCCGTCTAGGGTATGAGATATACATATAAAATGAATGTGCAAACCTTCAAGAATGTGTACAAGTGTACAATGCATAACATTTGAAATATAATTTCCCTCCAAGTCAATGTACAACTTATTTAAGCTTAATGTACAAGTCAATAATGCAAGAAAACCAAACCTAAGTCATTTTAACTCCTAAATCACTTAGTTTTCTTACCACCACTCTATCCCAAGGTACAAGCCCTTAATGCATTGATTTATAACCTAAACCTAAGTCCATCTTAAAGCCCTAAACTACAACCCTAAACCCTAAACTAAAAGATCAACCCTAAAACCTAATTTCACTTTAAACCTAAACCTTAAGCCTTAAAACCTAAACCTTAATCCCTAAACCCTAATCTTAACACTAAACCTTAAATCCTATACCCTAACCTACCCTATTCCTAAACCTAAACAACATTTAAATACTAAAAACCCCTAACCCGAACACCCTAAACCACCCGTCATCCTTTTTCTTTCATTTGACCCAGTTTAAACACCACAAGCATAGTGGGGGGGGGGGGGGGGGGGGGGGGGGGGGGGGGGGGGGGGGGGGGGGTGGGGGTGGGGGGGGGTGGGGGGGGGGGGGTGGGGGGGGGGGGGGGGGGGGGGGGGGGGAATGGGGGGGGGGGGGGGGGGGGGGGGGGGGGGGGGGGGGGGGGGGGGGGGGGGGGGGGGGGCAAACGCATGGGTGGTTATAAGATGATTGTTTTAAGAGTGTATTAAATGGGTAGTGACCGGGGGACCATCCAAGAACTTACATGCACCTCCATCACCTCTTTGAAGCTACTTGCACTCCAAAAACCTCCTTGTCACGGCCCTTTGTAAACCGAAACCACCGCCACAACCCGACCACCTCCACACCCTTCCACCATTCAAAGCTACACTCCTAGCTCTCCATACTCATCACCTAGCATCCCTTAGTCATCTTCCTATAGCCCTTGACCCTTAACCACCAAGAAAACTTAGGCACCAAGTTGGTTTCACCCTTATATAAGCTGAAACATACACAACCTTTCATTTCATCCTTCAAACTCAAACACACATACTCAAATGGAGTTATAGCCATTCTTTAGCAGTATTATAAGACCAAGAGAATCCCTAAGATCAGAATAAAAGCCAAGAAATCAAGAGAAAGAAGCTTTGAAGTCGTTTCTAGGCGTACCAACCCAAAAATCCTCATTCGACCCAATTTAGCTCAAGTAAGCTTAAAATCTTGTTCAATAAGCTCATAATCTATTTTATAATGTTCATAATACTCTTAAGATCATATATAAACTCTTGTTTGAAGCCTTGAATCCTCAAACCCATGTGTTTTTTACTAAAACCCTAAAAATGACCCGTTTTGATTTTCTAGCTAACGAATCCTTTTTCTAAACTTTTGTTACGTTAGAACATCTTATTTTAGCTTATTCTAATAAGCTATAACCTGCAAATATCATTTGGAACCCTAAAATAAGCTTGCATGGCTTTTTGGACTTGATTTGCAAATGTTTTCATGCATAGGGGTATATATCGTAACTTTCTGAAATTTATAACTAGAGGGGCTGAAAATGTCATTATTCTAAAGTTATAACTATAAGGACCTATTTTGCCAAGTTCTAAAGTTAAAGGTTTAAATTATATATACTTTATATATAAAGGACTAAACTTGTAAAAGTTTATAAACCAAGGGTATATATTGCCATTTTTGCAAACTTAAAAATATAAAATATAATATTTTTATATAAATTATAAAAATATATATTAATATTATAAAACCCGATTTTATTAAAACCCGACACATTAATCGTTATTAATCATCGATCGGCGCATTATAAAACAATTACGTTATATATTTAACGTAATTTATCATCGACTAACTTTTGAAGAAACTTAAAATTTTATCGTATCACGTTACTAGGGAGCTTCATGTGAGGAGTTTCATTTGGGTATACGTTTTGACGAGTTTGCTGGATTTACGATTTAAAGTGTCCTGGCTCCTCAAACGTTTACTACATGACCTCTGAATTATGATGGCCCGAACAGTGATACAATATTTCCATAAATTAATAAATCAAAGTAATACATTAAACTTTATAAGTTTTAAAACATAAACCATCACACTAAGACTTGACATATTACCCCAGGTTGCGTGACGAAGCCGTTACTTTCATTTCATATACTTTTGCCATCAATCAGATTTCCCCTGTTAAGGTGAGTTCATAGCCTCGCATTTTAAATCTTCTAATGTTTCATAAACCCGCGAGGGGGATACATGCTATAAACCATGAATACGAGTATTTTTCCAACTGTATGCTATCTTGATATATTATTGCCTAAGTCCTTACTTTTGCCATTAAGACCCCACTATCATGAACCGTTAATTACTTTTCGGAGTAAGCGCGAATGCTGTGAATAGATCTATTTGGGATTGAGCTTCCCCGTTGGTGTACCTATACTTTCTGGTAACCAAACGCACTTCATTTGAAACACTATGCTGGTGTTTGGCAAAGGCACCCGTTAGGGCAACTTATTGTGATTATTGATTATCTCAAGGTCTCAGTGCATGAGCTTAGGGCAATAATACTATTTTCTATAATAATTGTACTCATTGCAATTATTACACTTATAGGTGTATAACAACGTAACCCACTATTGAACTTGTATTCAAACTGTTTACTATAAACCTATGAATATCACTCACCCTTTATGTTGACCTTTTTAGCATGTTTATGTCAGGTAATTAAGCAACTTATGGCACGAAGCGGCACAGACTTGAAGATGGCTAAACTGTTATCATTCAAACTTTATGTTTTCATGTAGATTTTGGGACCTCTGTTTGTAAAAACTCTGATGAAATAATAAATGATAACTTATCTTTTAAAAACGTCTCTTTTGAGTTGGATATATGATTATGACTGTTGTACTATGAAATAATACCCCAGATTAGCTTCCGCTGCTATATGTAAAAATGAGGGTGTTATATTAGGAAATCTGGTTACGTGTTCAGCAAATGATGAAAGGTTCTGATATTGGGATACAAGAAAAAAAGACTAAGTTGTTTAATGAATGGGAAAGGTTTACTTCTACGGATGGGGAATCGATTGAGTCTTATTATCATTGTTTTTTTTAAAGCTAATGAATGATTTCAAAAGAAACAAACACTTTCCAGAAAAGATTGCCCGCAATCTCAAGTTTCTAAACAACTTACAACAAGAATGGAGACGACATGTTACCATTGTTCACCAAACAAAGGATTTACATAAAGTAGATTACACTCAGTTTTATGATTTCTTGAAATATAATCAGGCGGAGGTAAATGAATTCATTATCTAAATTTGCCTATACTAGACTGCGCGAAAACATTAACAAAAAATATAAATTTATGCTTAATAATAAAAAAGACTATTACGTAATGAAAATAGATATTCAAAGTATCTCTGAGCACTACTTCATGATTGAAACAACGAACATTAAGAATACAAAAACTAATCATCTCACTCAGACTAACAACAAATAACGGAGAGAGAGAATAGGAAAAAAAGATAGAGAGAGATTAAGCGAAACAAAGTATTTTTTCACGACATCTTACTAGTACAACGTGAAATTTTTACACTCAGAAAGTTTACAAGTAGTCACACTTAATACTTCATCCGAGATAACTTTAAGCATTTTTTAAGTTCGCGAAATGAAACATTAAAATGTCACTCCTCTTTGTTAATTTTTTGTCGACAACTCAAATCAAAAACCCTTACTGAGGGCGGCCACCCCAATATAATTTAGGACCGCCGCGAGAAATGGGACCGCCAATCAGCATAACATAATTATGGAAGACAACTATAACACCCCCATTTTTGACATATGCATCGGAAGCTACTCTGGGGTATTAATTTCATATTAGACCACGATTCATAAACATTGAAAACGACGTAAAAGTGAAACGTTTTTTTAAAAGAATAAAGTATATTCATCTCATTCATTTCATACAGAAGTTATTTACAAAACAAGCAGATTCCCTAAAATATGCTACATATAAACACAATCTTAACCTTTTGACAAATGAATAAACAAGTTTTAGCCAATCTTCAAATGTCCGTAAATGCCAACTCAATATTACAGATAAAGAATAATAATATAATCTAAAATAAAAAACCGTGTCATTAACAATTATGCTACATATATACATTGAGATAGTAAACCATGCTAAATAGGACAAACACTAAATAAATAAGTTTGACAAAGATAGAGAGTACTTTTCATCATAATAGGTTTACATGATCAAAACAAGTTTCCAACACTAACAAAGTCTTCAAATAGCGTTGAGTTTCACGAGTTTGTTAATACCCAAACCAGAAAGTGTAATAAATATCTTAGTCAATGAGTTACAAAAAAATATAAAAATATTATAAAAATAGAAAAACGACATAATGAATTTGCCCGAAGAAAGAAGTGACGAACCATGAACCAATAACCATTTCCAGATAAATAAATAAGATCACAAATCAAGTAGATTGCCCTAGCACCGAGTTTAGGCCCACTCCTCGAGCGCCAAACACCCCATTATGTTTTCAAAATGAAGTTCGTTTGGTTACCAAATTTCCAATGAAAGTAATAGTGTATCAGCCAACGAGTGAAGCTCATGTCCCAAAAAGATCTATTCACGAGCATCTCTGCTTACTTCCGAAAAGTAAATTAACGGTTAATCTTCATAATGGGTGTGTCGTCATGTCAAAAGTAATGACATAGGCAGATAGCTATATGCAGGAATAACATAAGTCGGAAAAAGTACTCGAGTCATGGTTTTATAGCATTTACGACCCCGGCCGGGTTATATGAAAACATTAGAAATAATTTAAATGCTATTGTCTAATGAACCCCCACCATAACAGGGGAAATCTGATTGATGGCAAAAGTATATAAAGTAAAAGTAATCTAGGCTTTCGTCACACAACCTGGGGAAATATGACAAGTCTTAGTGTTATGGTTTATGTTTCAAAAACTTATTAAAGTTTTAACGTAAAACTTATGATTTTAAATAATTTTATGGAAATATTTTAACACAAACTTTTCGGAGGCCATCAAATTCAGAAGGTCAATGAAGAAAACGTTTAAGGAATAGTATCTTTGAAATCGTAAATCCATCAAACACGTCAAAACATATACCCAAATGAAACATAATCCTTACGATGACCTCTCTCCTAGTAACTGATACGATAAAAGATTTTAAGTTCATCAAAAGTAGTTTGATGATAACATTTTACGTTAACTAAAATAACTTGAATTGTATTTAAAATTTGCGCCGAATCGATGATAATAACGATATAATTTTTCGGGTTTTTAATAAAAATCGAGTTTTTTAATATTAATATATATTTTTAATTAATTTATATAATATTATAATGTTTTATATTTTCAAGTTTGCAAAAATGGCAATAATCCCCTAGGTTTATAAACTTTTACAATGTTAAGTTCCTTATATAACAAGTAATAATATAAGTTTAAAAAACTTTTTACTTTAGAACTTAGGCTAAAATAGTTCCTTATAGTTAGAACTAATTAAATAATACATTTTCATCCCCTTTAGTTGTAATATAAATTTTTAGAAAGTTACGATATATACACCTCTTCATGGAAATAATTAACAAACACATCCAATAGCCATGCTAAGCTATTTTAGGTTCCAAATGATATATTCAGGTGTATCGCTTTTTAAATCAAGCTAAAATAAGATTGATAAAAATGTAACAAAATTTAGAACGAAAGGTTCGTTAGCTAAAAAATCAAAACGGTCATTTTTTAAGGTTTTAATAAAAAACGCAAAGTGGTATATGAGGATATAGTAAGGGCATTTGAACTAGAAGGAGATTGCATAAGATGTGGATTCTGTATAGAGCAGTAATAGGAAGATATCTCTTCATCATGGACGCGTATTTGTGTGGATGTGGCGCTGGGTGGTCGGCTGGCCTAATAAACAACCTAAATACTACTGGCGCTTCCCATCAGTAAGAAGACACGAAACAGAGGGATGTGTAGGTGCGTACGGTGCTACTTCCGCCTGTAATAGGTCGAGTCCGGGGTGTCGGCCCCCTAATATATTTGGACCACATGAGGCCTCCACTTCTTTCACGATGGCACTCTCCGTATCAAAAAATAAACATACACAACCATGCTACCATATTCATTGTGAAAAATAACCAATAATCCTCAACTAATTGACTACATATGTAAATTCTACAAGACATCTAACATTTTATACATTATCTTTTTTCTCTATTTCTTCTAAATTACAACCTAATCTTGAATCTAACATGTAACATACCTTGTACTAATTTCACAGTGATAAATCTTATTCTGTCTTCCTCAACCTTCTTCTAATCAAGTGCAAGAAAGAACCAATTCGTATCTTCTAACATACGAAGTTGATATTAATGATCCTCATCCTTCTTTCACACAACCTCTAAAGATCAACAAGTCATTTTTTTTATATTAACTTTGAGATGTTTGTTGTGTAAAAATTGATTGTGAGTGTAGATCTCAATTGTGTAAATTATGTGTATTTGTTAATTTGGAATATTATGTGTCAATCCCAGAGATAAAATAAACTTGTTCTGTGATCTGTTAAAAGACTATGAATCTTATGAATTGCGTATCTAGCTAAGATTAGAACATGCGACATCTATCTAGTAGTCGAGGAAAAGAAAGTAAGTTGACGTCAAAAAAAGTTTTTCAATATTCCTCCTCCTCCAAAGCGAATCTTAGAGTTCTTTGACACCCATAGTGAAAATCTCAGTGAGAGACCATCATCGGCGAGCTGAAAGCATACGGACACGAAGAGCGAAGTCATTCGTTAGTACACTGAAACCTATTAACTAACATAAAACCCTCCCTTACAGGCGTGCTTCGCGTTCTCTTGACTAAACATCCTGTGGTTTCTTTTATGCTTATTCATCTAGAATGTTAGTATTGGTTTACTTATCTTCCTTACATTAGATAGTTAGGTTGTGATTCGACAATTATTGTTGTATGCTTAACACGTCAACATCGAAATACTATAATCATTATCTATAAGCAAAGTTTAAAACGAGTACTCACAAATGTAACACAATGGTAAACTATTCAATCCCCCCTTCCTAGTATTCTCAACACGTAATTTTTAAAAGAAAACTTGTAATTATATATACTAATGAAAAGAGATACAAAGCTTCATTAAAAGGAATATAACATTAAGAAAGAAAAACAAATAAGCTACTAATTTAATGTTCTACCTACACTCCATCCAAACTTTAACATCCCCTAAGACTCGATGCCTTAAAATACTGAGTGTCTAATTCCTTGTGCTATATTAATAGCTGGTTCTAGCTTGAAAAGAGCCAAGAGTTTGCAAGTTTCCATAATAGACTTTAAATATGCAAAACTTGTTTTATTAGACTAAGCATCCACGGATCTTTTTATTAAAGATTTTAAATTTGCGAAGAACATGAAATGATAGAGTTTTATATAAGTTATATGCTAAACATAGAGTAGTTGGATCTCTTTAAGGCTCATAGAGGTTAATTATGGCTTTTTGCTCCCATTAGCTTAATAAACGTTATATAATTGTTGAATAAATAAAGTTACTTTAGGTTTTTGCGATTCTTAGTTTAAATCAATTCGTAGAGATTCCTTCTGGTAAAATTAAGGTACACATCGAGGTTTTGTTAGTGTTGTAAGGAAATAGGCTACCGATTCTTGACGGCTCGCTACCGTTGTCTAAGTAGTTAAAAGACCACAAGACTTGAAATTTGGCTAATAATAATAATGTTATGTAATAAACCGAAGCCGAAATAAGACCACTACCTCTTTCCGGCTCATAACTGATGTGGTAGTCGTTTAAAGGGTGGAGGTAATAATAATAAATAAAAACTATGTGCTGATAAAAGTTTGTTGCCTCTTGCCGGCTCACAACCGATGTGGCAGTCTTCTAAATAAGGCACATAGTAATAATCCGAGACTCATAAAAGTTTGCTGCATCTTGCCGGCTCACAACCGATGTTGCAGCCTTCTAAAAGGTCGAGGATCACCGAGGTCAAAATAAGACTCCTAGACCATGGTCGGCTCGCATACCGATGTGACAGTTGTTTAAAGGACCGAGGTTTAATAATGTTGCAATAATAATAATAATAAAGCCAAATTTCGACTCCGGGGTTATCTAAATATGATAACCCCTAAATCATATGAAATTAGAACCTTAATGGTGGACCCCAATTCTTACCATATCGTACTCTTTATGAAAAGATTCAAACCAATTATTGTCTAAACCGGTTTACTTAGTGTTAATAAGACATTAATTTATTCGGTCCACTAAAAATAATACTAATTATTTAGAGGATCAGGAATAAGGTAGCTGAGAGTAGCAATGCTTTAAGCAATAGCAATTATGTAAGTAGTATTGAGCATCTTAACTTGTATTAACAATGATTTCATTTTAAGCTGGTTTAGGCGGTTTAAAAAAATCAAGGTGACGATGATCTATCCATTTTAGTGTTTCTTTGTACCGCAAGTTATGATATGTATGAATAATAAATGCATAAAAATGGTAAAATGGGGGGCTTTTCAAAACTAATAATTTCTTAATCCCCTTGGATGAACACTTAGCTACTTTTCAAGGTAATTAGTCTAAGGGGGTTGAAAACTTTTGGTTTTCTAAGTATGTTTATGACATTGCGTGAGGACACGGTAATAGCTTAGTATGGGAGATTTTTTATATGTGTTTAATCACATATCATTTTACCTTATTAAAATAAGTTTAAAAGACCAAAAATACATGAAAAATACAGTGTATATACGTGTTTTGTCAATTGTATCTTGCAGGTAACGGATATTGCACAAAAGGACAAAAATGAGGCAAAACAGAAAAAAATGAGCACGGGAATAGAAACAGTATGAGAAATCGAAGCCGAATGCATATTTATCTTTAATAGGCCGGGTCAGCCCATTAAGATGAATACCTATAAACCTTAGCATTTTATATAAAAGTCCAAAACCATAAATCCTTTAATCTAAAACTCATCTCCTGACCCAAATAGCAAATCCAAAAGCCCATTTCTTATAACCCGTTTTCAAAATTCCATGATATAGGACGGGGTTAAAATTGCTGTTGTTCTTTCCCCTTTCCCTCTTATTTTTTCACCATGAACAACGACCAGGGTAAAACCTTCCATCCACACTCACATTTGCTTATAGAAACCAGACTGACACCTCTGTACATCCCCCCCCCTTTAAAGCCACGCATGCAATCTCACAACACCCAATTGTTCATCATACGTAAACATATTTAACGCTCAATATGATGATTTAGAGGCGGTTAGAGATTAAGGGCCAAGATTAGAAGAGGAGGGAGCGTCCTGAAGGCTAGAAGGTTCCTCTCACCCCTATAAATAGAGGGCTTGATCACACAGAGCAAGGCGTGTAGGATTTTAGCTTAAGTTGTAGTAATTTTTAGCTTTTCAGCAGCTTATAGGTTAAATTTCATGGAATTTACTTTCCAAAGCATTGTAATCCTTCAATTTTAAATAAAAGTCAGCTTTCATTCAAATTCATGTTTTAATTCAAGTTAATCTCTAAATGTTATGTTGTTTAAATTGATCATAATCTCCTTATAAACTCTTATAACCTCTTTAATACTACATAAGCTTGCTTCTACTCAGTTAAGCTTTCAAAACTTAACTGAGTTTAGAAATTCACTTTAAGTCTCTCCTAAATTACCTTAGCTTAAAATTTGGATGATAAGCAATTAGTGGAAGGCTATAGGACCTTACACTTGTACAAACAAGGCTAAGCTTTTTATAATCACTTTTGAGCATTTACAGATCTTGTTTGAGCTGGATCAAGGTACACAACCATTTTCATCTTTTAGGACCTTATAACTTGTTTTAGCTTATTTACTGCTTATTGTTGCTTATTACTGTTTACTTAGACTATTATTGCTTTAAATTGGCTGCTTATAGTTTAGATTCAATTAGTTTATGCTTTTGCTTAAAACTGTCTAAAAATCCAAAAATATGGCTATTGTTCTAGCTTTTTGATTAGAGCTTAATTGTGGTTAAAAATTGCTTAAGAGTTCTTCACATCTGTTTAAACTTTTATAGCTTTTATTCATCTGCTTTAAGCTTAAAAATGGATTTCATGAACTTTAAGGAGTGTTTGGCACAAGCAGTTTTAACTTGTGTTAAAACTGCTTGTTAGCCTTTTGGTCCTTAAGGAAAATTTAAAATGCTCAACTTAAGCCAAGAAGTAACTGTATAAAAGTTCTTAAGGTTTTAAAATCAAATTTAAGGTTTAAGCTCAATATAGTTTAAATCTGTGTAGTTTAGCTTATTAGAACAGTTGAAATTATTAGATTTTGATTAGTAGCTAGTTAGTGTTGTTTTCATATTTGTTTTGAGTCCTTAATGCAGTAACTATGAGTTAGTATAGGTTTGCACTTTCCATTTTGTTTTTAAGACAAATCTGTCCAAGTTTTCTAGTCTTCTTTTCAAATTTCCAAAAGCTAGTTTTCATTAGTAAATTTAGGTAAGATAAATTTAGATTTAAGGTCTGAATTTGATAATATAAGCTTATTGGACATCTAGCTGGATCTGTTTCACCTTTTTAAGTTTTTTACATCAGCTTTTAGTAGTTTAATATTAGGGCTGCACTTTGTCATTTTCAAACTTCAAATTTTTTTTTTTTTATAAAATTGTCAGATTTAAAGTCCCCTTTTCTAGCTTATTATTAATCCAATTTTCTTAAATCTTGTTTTATTGTGTTATTTGAAAGCTAAACTCTATCTGTTTTCAGTTTACAACTTATTTCCAAGTGCTTATTAGGTCTTAATTTTAGCTAAAAATTGGGAATTTTTCATTCAAAACTGCTAGTATGAGGCTGTTTTTGATTTTAGCTTTTAAGAGTTTTTAAGCTTATTTTGTCAGTTGATTCTTGTTCACATTACCTTATTAGGTCTTGTTAGTTAATAGTTTTCAGCTTATTTTCTTTTTCTTTGGCTTATTGAGTCAAAAATCAAAAATAGTTTAAGCTTATTATGTCTAAGTTTTATATAGCAAACTGTCACTTCTTTTTCAGCTTTTTCCTAGCTTATCATTAAGATTTAGAAAATTTTCCTTTACTAAAGTTTCTTATATTAGCTTATAGAATGGCTTTTTAAAGAAAATTTGAAAAATAAAAATAAAAACAAAAAGGTAAGGTCCAGGACTTGAACCTGCGACCTCAACATAAAACCGATCAATTTACAATTAAACACATCAAGTTTTATTTATAAAATTGCATACAACCTAGAATTCGTCTAATTAATTTTTATAACCAATAAAGCTTGAATCTTGATGCACAAAGATCAAATCTTGATGCATAAAACACTCAAAGGGCTTAAAAATTAATCAAGAACCCTAATTTTGTCTAATTTTATTTACTTGTAATTACAAATTCTACACGTTGGCTCGTGATGCCACTGTTGGGATTTTAGATCTAATTAACAATTAAACATATCACGAGTACGCAACGGAAAGATCAAACACGTATAAAACTTATAATTAACAAGGGATTGAAGATGTGTACCTTTTAGCAAGAAACGTTACACTGCTTTAGCAATAAACGTTACACCGTCATCAATATACGCGTGCGTATAATACCACGCGAAACCACCAAGGATCAAAAGTATAACCCCTCTAAGTTTACACACACAATACTTTCTTAGCAAACAACGTGTATGCTACTACTAGTAGTGTTTAACCAAACGATCGCCATAGATTGACTATCAACTAAACCAAGTAACCCTTCGTGTTCTTGAGGGTCGAACTACAACCAAACGAAAAACCCTTTGTGGGTTTGCCGCCGATCGAACAGGAGGGGAAAAGAAAAAGCGAAAACCTTAAAGGTTTTGGTTCGGTCGACTAGGAGAAAGAGCAAGAGAGATTAGGGATTTTAGGGATCGAATTTATGAGCTCTCAAGGACCCTAAGACCTCCTTATATACTCCTCTCAACTTGGCTTGCAAGCAAATTCTCCCACATCCTCATGAGGAGGTGGTTCGACCGACTATAAGGAAAGAGTGGAAAAAACCAAACTTTCCTTTTTCCCGGTTTTTCATATTAGTCCTTTAACTATTAACAACTAATATTTATTCTTTTTAAACTTTTAACGATCGTTTGTTAAACACTAATTAATATATTACATTAATATATTAAAATGTTATTCTACATATTAACGTGTGCGTCCCCTAAGGCTCGAATAAATTCTGGACATATATAATTTATATTTTGTTCATAATCCAACACTGTGAAGTATATTAATAAGTCCAACTGATACCCCATATTTTTCTGCATATTTAAAACATAACTTCTTTTAATATTAGCTTAATAAGAAAATTCATGACGAAGTAACAGTGAAATTTTAAACTATTTTCGAGCAGATTAGGCTATAGGTTTTCTAGAAGAAAAAAAACCTTTATTCCATAAGAACGGGAAAT
>BQNB010041985.1:2437-44678 GCA_026074375.1 Tanacetum coccineum
TGTTAGAAAGATTCAATACTACAACTGGAAATCCTGTCAAGAAGATTCTTCTTAAATTGAATCTATCTGATCACAGGTCGATCCTCACGGATTTGAAGGTTACTCCAACCAAACCTAGGCGAATGACAAAGCCATATTCGTCCCCCTGCTTTATTGCTAACTGTTTTATGCAGGCTATTTAAAGATGGTGGTGGAGGTTCTTGATTTCAGCTGACTTACAAGATCCATAGCCACATGCTCATACCCAATAGACAAACATAAGGACATCATGAAAGCTCAAATACATGTTTCAAGACTTCTGCTACTCTGATACCATACGTATTTCTTGAAGTGACGAAGTGTTAAAGTTAAAGAAATTCAAGAAAGATGCAACACTAAAGCTTTTCATGTCAACAAATCAAGAAAGGTATGAGCATGTCGGTCCAGAAGTCTCAAGTTTACAAGATGGCAAAGTTTTAAGATGGCGAAGAGATTGTGCTTGGTTGATGATCTCAAGATGCTCAAGATCACAATGTCAAATACAAGTTCAAGGAACAAGCTCAATCTAGAAATCAATGATCACTATAACATATTCACAGGAGAATGTCAAAAGGACGAGCTAAAGACTAAAGACAAAGCATTGTATGCTAGGTTTAAAGTTTTGTAAAATGGAGTGACCTCCCTTAGGGGGGGATTGTTGGAAACACAAAAAGTGTCGGTCACTTCCAAGTTGTAATAGGTCTTAGCTCGTAGATTGTGTCATGTTAAGAATAGAAGCTAATCCGTCCTAATGCCCATGTGAAGCCCATCATAGTGCATGGGCCGGCCATCATGTAACTATATAAGCCCTCTCCTAGCCTTGGAGAGGGGTTGGTTGTTTTCATTTCTTCCATATTTTCCATATAGTAATAACATCATCCATTCCATCACTCTCTCTCTCTCTAAACATCACAACCCACATCTCTCTCTTGTTCTTGGTAGATCATTAGATTACATGTTTCTTCAGAACACAACTCACTTCGTGCCGTAAAGGTAATGTCTTCACATCTTGAAATCGAACACCACAGCTCCCAATTCCAAATCATGTGTCGTGTAGTTCTTCTCATGGATTTTGAGTTGGCGGGATGCATAAGCTATGACTTTCTCCTTCTGCATCAACACTGCGCTTAATCCCTTTTGAGAAGCATCACAATATACTACAAAGTTTTCACTTCCTTCGGGCAATGCCAAAATCGATGCACTACACAACTTTTGCTTCAATGTCTGGAAAGCAGTTTCCTCCTTTTCACCCCAATCAAACTTTACACTTTTCTAAGTCAGCTTCGTTATAGGCTTGGCAATCTTGGAGAAACCTTTAATAAATCGTCGATAGTAACCGGCAAGACCTAGAAATTGACGAATTTCTATTGGAGTCTTGGGTGATTCCCAATCCTTGATTGACTCAATCTTCGCAGGATCAACGTGAATGCCTTCACTATCAATCACGTCTTTAAGAAATTGCACCTTCGACAGCCAAAAGTCGCACTTTGAGAACTTGGCGTATAATGCTTCCTTCTTGAGCAACTCTAAAACTAGTCTAAGATGTGCATCATGTTCTTCCTTGGTCTTCGAGTAGATCAAGATATCATCGATGAACACGATCATAAATTTATCTAAGTAGGGTCTGCATACCTGGTTCATCAAGTCCATGAATATTGTCGGCACGTTAGTCAACCCGAAAGGCATCACTTGGAACTCGTAGTGACCATAGCTGGTCCTAAACGCCGTCTTTAGGATATCCTCGTCACGAACTCTGAGTTGGTGATAACCAGACCTCAAGTCGATCTTTGAGTACACACTTGATCCTTGCAACTGATCAAACAAGCCGTTGATTCTCGGAAGTGGGTATCGATTCTTTACAGTAAGCTTGTTAAGTTCACAGTAGTCGATACACATCCGAAAAGATCCGTCTTTTTTTTGACAAATAAAACCGAAGCTCCCCAGGGTAAGGAACTTGGTCTTATAAATCCTTTGTCAGAAAGTTCTTGTAGTTGAGTAGACAATTCTTCCATTTCCGACGATGCTAACCTATACGGGGCTCGAGCTACAGGGGCAGTACCTGGGACTAAGTCGATTTGGAATTCAACTTGTCGTATCGGTGGTAATCCAGGTAAGTCTTCAGGAAATACTTCTGGAAAGTCCTGCAGTCGGCACGTCTTCGAGTCGCTTCTCCTTCGACTTGTCTTTGTTTTCCTTCACCGTAACCTGTGCCAGAAATAGTTGACAACCTTTCTCTATATACTTTTGGGCCTTTTCACATGATATAAAGCTCAACATTGATTTCTTCTCCTTGTCACTTTTGTCTCCTTGAATGATCAAAATTTCATTTCCGTAAGGGATACGCACTATCTTCTCCTCACAGACAATCACTGCATGATTCTTTGCTAACCAATCCATGCCGATGATAACATCGAAATTACCCAAATCTATGGGCATCAGGTCGATATTAAATGGATGTCCTAACAATCCTAATGTACAGCCTCTAAGCACAGTGCTGGTTTCTGAAGTTCTTCCATCAGCAAGCTCAACAGCGTAGCTAACATCTAAGGCAGAGGGAATGATATCTAGCAATGTACTAAAAGTATTTGATACGAAACTTCTATCGGCACTCGAATCAAATAACATATAAGCATGATGATTGTTGAGAAGGAACATACCCATGACAGTGTTGGAACCCGGGTTTGCGGCACCTCCTCCTAGGACATATGCTTTGCCTCTTACATCAGGAACCCTTGCTTTGTTCCTACGGTTTTGGTTCTTGACTTTGGGACAATCCTTCCGGTAATGTCCTTGTGCTCCACATTCAAAACATGTAACAACCCTCTGATTCGGCCCTGGATTCCCTTGAGTAGTTGTGGCAATTACAACCCTGCAATCTCTTGTCATGTGCCCAACTTTCTTACAGTTGTTACACTTTATAGTACATTGTCCCTCGTGGTGTAGCTTACACCTATTGCAGAAAGGAAGTGTTTTCTTACAGCATAGCCCTTCAACTTTTGATCCATCAAGTTGTTGGAAATTCGAACAACATCTTGTAGTCTTGTGGGTTATACAGCAATCACATTTCCTTGGATATTATCAGGAAGACCTCCAATAAATTTCTCTACCCGATCTTCCTCCTCGGGGACCATTTTGGTACACATCATGGTAAGCTCTTGGAACCTTTGAGTATAAGTAGCCATGTCGTTGTTATTTACCGACAAATTCCACAACTCGGTTTCCATCATTTGGATCTTATTTCTCGGGCATTACACTTCAATCATCAGCTTCAACAGCTCTCTCCATGATAAAGCGTATGCAGCATTAGTTCCAATGGTTCTCTTATGAGAATTCCACTAAGTTAATGCACTATCAAGTAAAGTACAGGTAGCATACTTCACTTGATATCTCTCTGGACAGTTGCTGATGTGAAACACAGTTTCCATCTTTTCACTCCATCTTATCAAACCAACCAAACCTTCTGTTCCTCTAAAACTCAATGGTTGACATTTCATGAAATCTTAGTAAGTACATTCACGAGCACCAGGCCTATCACCTCTTCCATTCACATTACGGTTATCATTACCGTCACTGTTGTCACCTCCATTGTTTCCATTTCCAGTACCATTTCCATTACCATTTCCATTACCATCTCTTCCTCCATTGTCATTCCTATTCCCGAGTTCAAGATCTTGGTTCACTCGACGAGTCTCCAGAGCTGTGTCCACACGTTGGTTGATCATTTCTTCAATTGCGGCGGGGGTCAACCCAGAACGAGTGTTAGTCATTGTTCTACATCATAAGACACAACCCATGGTGAGGTTTCGAAACGAATACACGATTATTAGATAATGATAATTTAATACATGCTATGAAATAAAATATAATTACAACACGTTTGCCAGAACGCATAAATAACAATATAAATAAATAAGCGAGAGAATAAAAACAAGCTTTTCATTTCAAGAATAAAAGAATAATTCGGTTACAACAAAATCCAAAATAGGTACATGATCCATAATTATTTATACTGCTAACATCTATACCTAACCATCAGTCTAGTGTCCTACATGATCATGGTACTACTAATCTAAGGGAGAAAACCCAAACGTCTCTCAACATATGACTCCAACCTCCTAAGTCTCTCCCGAGTATCATCGCGATCCCTACGAACCTGACGAAACTCCAACTGTGAAAGAGACATGTGAAGACGAAGACTGATCACACGATCCCTCTCGATATCCAACATAGCACGAACCTTGAGGTTCTCTAACCTCAAGCTGTCAATCCTCTCGATCATACTAACTCTCTATCCCCTAACTATCAACTGGTCAGCCTCCAACCGTCTCTAAACAGTCTCAATCCCGACAATCCTATCAATACGAACCTCAGACATGTAATGGAAAAAGTCACGCATAACATCATCCAAGTCAATCGGCATATCCTTGAATGACCTAACGATGCCATCCCTAGTGCCAGAAGAATCAGAAGAATCCTCTCCAGTTGGCTCTACAATCTCCTCCTCAACAATCAGTGCCGACACTGGGTCGATACCTACCTCAACCGTGTCTCTAGCACTGGTGTCGGCCTCATACTCCTCGATGTCATCTCTGACATCCCTAGGGTCAATCTCAACATGATCTCTAACATCATCCCCATCACCAATACCCCACTCCATATCAACCTCAGTCTCTACAAGATCAATCTTGGTATCCTCCTCTATGCTAGCCTTAGACAAATATGAATCTCTAAACCTCTTACGAGGTGGTAAGAGATCAGCACGGGTAGGAGCCAATGATCCCATAACTTGCATAGATGATGGTACAGAATCAACTGGGGATCTACATCTCTTGCGAGATGGTCTAGCAGAACGTGAAGATGAATGCATGGGTCTCTCTGATGAATCTCCTAAAGATGACTCTGATGTAGTCGGTGGATACAAAGTAGATAATGGAGTAGCACACCAATGACGAAATGCATCACTATGTCATGGTGCTCTCCACGGAGGGTAACATAATCTAGGTGGTACACCTCTATTCGAAGATCCAGAATGAGCCTGATCTGATGCATCCAAACCCGAAGAATGAACTGGCGAAGAATCCAAAGATGAACTAGAAGAAGATGGGCGGTGGTCTGAAGAACGAGGTGATGCATGCCTACATGCTAATCTGTAAGCTGGTAAAGGTCCAAACCTCTTCCTCACAGTCAACAACTTACGCGGCCCGTTAAGATGGGTGCGATAAGGTCAACCAAAAGGAATAGCCTCCCCGAGTCGGATAAGAATCGTTGACCATCGACAAATCTTGGGCGGGGCAGTAACAGGAGCAATAGGAAACTCAGATGATGATGATGGACGTGCGGTTACCCTGTGTTGGGAATTCACTTTTACGTGATGACATTACGGAATTACCATAGTTTATCATGGTCACATACGCGAGGACTAGAATAGGCAACTATGTATAGTTTAGAGGCGTATGGACTATATATACCCCTCTATGGCTTCTATAGAGGGGTTGAGTCATTTGTATCTTTCATTCATATCCATCTAATATCAAGTTCATCTTCCATCTCACTACTCTCTTTCACTAAAATGGTTATCATGTGGTTTGACTCACCAAGACCACCGGATCATAGTTTTTATGAATCTTTCAATTGCTATCAAGAGCCATGGCTACACACTCTTGGGTCGGTTTTTTATTTTTGTCCGGTTGGTTTCTTGGTCTCAAATCTATACTTATTTAAAAATCTGTCACTTTAAAATATGTCATTGTTGTCACTTGTGGTGGTTTCATGTGTATGAACCTATTTTCGAGCTTATGTCAAGCTTATAGAGTCATTGGTTTTTTGTTTGTTTCGTGGCTGTCAAGCTTATTACAATTTTTTAGTGGCTTATTCTTTGAGAAATAGCCACAAAACTGTTTTGTGTTACGTTTTTATGTTTCTGTCTTTATATCTGGTTTAAGATATGCTGTTTATGATGCTTAAAAGACCAATTTTTTCTAGTTTATTTCGTCCTTTTCATGTTCATCTTTTTCAGACTCTGGTTCATTTGGTGATTTTTTGGGTGTCGTTTAGAGCTTATGCTACAGCTTATTTTCGAGTCAAAAAGCTTTCATCTTCGTGGCTTATTGAACTTGTGGCTTATTTTGAGTTGCTTATCCATTGTGTTCCAAACGTTTGAAAGACAAGAGGAGACCAGATCCAATATTTTAGCAACCAAGTACGTTTTGGTGTCTTGTGGAACCGAACGAGTTAACAAACCGAACTAGTCAAGTCACCAAACCGATCTAGCCATTTCTTCATCAACCGAACGAGTTCAAACCAAGTCGAAACCGAACTAGTCAAAAATCCACAAGAACCGATCTAGTTCTTTTTCAAGATGGAACCGATCTAGCTTTCTTTCAAGAAGGAACCAAACTAGTTGTTTTTATAAGTGAGCTAATCTAATTGATTTCTTTAAGACCCGAACGAGTGGAACCGAACGAGTTTGCAAGCCAGTTGGAACCGATCTAAAATGGCACCACAACTCGACCGAGTCAACTCTGTAATTACCGAGTTAACTCGGGTCAACTCAACTGAGTCACTCTAACTTAACTAACATCGACAGAAATAAAGAAGGATAGTAGATCAGACCCATATAAGACTCAATTGACTCAATCAACAATAACAACTTCAACAGCCATCAATTCAACTTCACAAATCCAATAACTAAATCCAATCCCATCGTCACATCCATCTCCACACCAATACATCATCTCAACAAGACTCGTTTGTGTTGGGTATAACCCATCTTTAATATCCGAATTTAAAGGAAATACTTATAACACTTGGGTTATAATATTTTCTTTGATTCGTTTCAAGACTCAAAAAAAACACCTACCCGAGACCTTGGTTGTTTGCAAGATCTTGAAGCAATGTATATTTCATCTTCATTTTGAAAGCCCATGTGGTTTGAAAAATTATAGATTAGCTGGTTCGTTCATTCTTGTTATAGGATCTCGTGGATTTGTATGAAATAAAGGGATTTGTGTCGATATACAGATGGAAGACTGAACTGAGTTTGGATCTGCTTTTTGAAAAAAAAAGGATGTGGGCGGATGAATTGATAAGTGTGTGTTTTGATTAAGGTTGAGAGTAATTAGGGATGTATGACTTTTATATATCCCTGAGTTATCCATTTCTTTTGGATCGGGCTTGTTTATGTTGTTATTCATGTGTGGGCTGAGTAAAATTAAACATAGGCTGAGTTTATGATAGACCCGGGTACAACTGTTTGAGTATTAAATGTTTTGTATTAAAACTAAATTTAGCTAAATGACTCACTTGGGATGATTTCTTGCTATATTTAGTTGTTAATGGATACATTTGCGATTATATGCTTATCAGTTGCATTCGTGGTTTAAAATGACAAAGTGACAAGATTTATGACGAGACCGGGATCCATTTAGATAAAGAATCATGAAACTTAAAGGCTAGATTTGGAAGTAATTTTATTAAGTGACTACGAAGTTGATCGGGTATCACTTATTTGAGATTGAAGTGGCATCTCACGAAGGCGTGTTCTTATTTTATTGTGAAGTCAGGGTTGGCTGGATGCATGACTTTCAATGATAACTTGCTCGAGCTTAATTTAAGTTGAAGACTTGGTTTATCTAATTTCCAGCAGTCAAGGGGTGGATGGTTGATGACCTGGTTAACTATCACTTAAAGGAGTTACGTTGTAGTACTCAATGTCACACGCTAAGACGTTGTGGATAATCACAAGAGGTGATGATAGTCTTATACTTTAGGAGGGGTATTGAGTACTTAGAGATTTGCTTGGAGCACAAATTCTCTACACTATTCTTCCAACATTATGGCAAGCTTAAGTCACAAGAATGGGAAATTCTTCTTCAGTTTCAAGTTTGGTATATCTGGTTTACTTCATCATTGGTCACTTCAAATAGCCTACTAAACGGTTGGTAAATCGATAGCCAGTGAAAGGTTATGAGTAGAGATTTGATCAGCAATTGATTCTCACGGGTTAGATCTGAGCTAATTTATTCCTCACACAAGTACTCAAGTAAATGCGTGTCCAAGGTGTTGCTGATTCCGACATGTCAAAACCAGCAAGGAGGAAGGAGAAGATTCACCATTGAGCCTTTGCCTTTCTTTTTATTGAAAGCTTGAAATATGGCATCTTTCTTGAAATTTTTTAAGTTAGGCTATGCTGGGAAGACAAATGTCATAATCGCAGAGAAAATCAGTGCTTTAACTTTGTAGCTTTTGGGTGCATTTCTTCAGACACATGAGGGAAGTGATATATTGCGAACTTTAATATGCATTATTTGAATTTCCAGGGGGAAGTGTTGTGTGAAGAATTATTCAAGCGTGAGAAGATACGTTGCTGATCCAGTTAATGCTTACCCCGAACGATCAATCACTAAGCTTATTCTTAAAGGAGCAGTAAAAATTGATGTGGTATCCTATAAATTCCGCTATGCACTTAATTATTCTAAGCTTGTAAGAAAGCTTTGAAACTGCTCATGTGAGGATTGCTAGTTTGGGGGGAAGCTTTGAAAGCTTCTAAATAAATAATATGTGGCATGAATTAGGGGGAAGCTGATTCATTGCTAGTTTGGGGGGAAGCTTTGAAAGCTTCTAAATCAAGAATATGCGGCACGAATTAGGGGGAAGCGAATTCAGAAGCTTCTCCTTAACCAGAAGTATATGGGTTACTTAGTTCGTGCCTATTACAGTATTTCTCCTACAAAGTACTACAAAGATGATTCATGTTGGAGTGCAGACTTGAAGTCAAACACCACAGAAGACGTCATCAGCATATGAAGCTTCATGGAAGTTCTTGTTCTTAATCATTATGTACTTGTTAGAAAAATATTGTAAGTAATTCCGTATATCGTCCCGTGGGGGAAGATTGTTGGGAATTCAGTTTTACGTGACGACATTACGGAATTACCATAGTTTATCATAGTCTCATACGCAAGGACTAGAATAGGCAACTATGTATAGTTTAGAGGCGTATGGGCTATATATACCCCTCTATGGCTTCCATAGAGGGGTTGAGTCAAGTTATAGAGTTTAAAAGGCTTAGTGCAAATAAGTTTGACAGTTATTTTTCTTAAGGAGGAGTGTTTGGAATTTAGCCTGTTTTGACTCCTAAATCAACCTTAGTTTTGCCAAACTCTTTCCCTTAATCTGAGTAAGGTTATATAGAATAGAATTTCAACAGTTTTTTTAGGATTATATTTTAGAATCACAAAGTTTTATGAAATAAAAATCTTCACTAGCACCAGGGCAAAATTCAGTTTAAGTAGTTTTATATTTTAAGAAGGTTACAAACATTTAGGAATCTCATTTTAGTTTAATTCAGAGATAAATGCATTTAGATCCTTTGATCATCTAATTTTAAACTTGAGTTTACTTCATAGAGTTCCGCAATGCCATTTGCATCAGCATATACTTCATATCAATAGATTGTGCCAAATTACACTTGAGGTTTTTCATTCTTTGTGAAAATCTTGCAAAATTTCTTTTCTCTAGTAGATTTAAGGAACATAGTGTAGCTTTATTTCCAAATCTCAGCAACCACTAGGGTTTCAAAATACGCCCTTTTTGAGCTTATTGGTAAAAAGCTCAAAATTAGTCTCATAAAAACTTTGCAGTTGTCATCTTAATTTTCTTTCTAGTTTTGATAAACATAGGTTAATTTTAGTTTAAATCCCTTTAAAACACATCTTAGGCATTAATAATCATCTTTTAGTTTCAGCTTTCATCAAGTTTTAAGCTCAAAATAAGCAAAAATCCAAAAACATTGTCAAATAGCTACTTTCAATAAACAGGATCTTTCAGCTAATTTTCAGCTTAATCTTTTGTCAAACGTCCCAAAGTGTCTTTATTAAAGTTGTTAGGAATAAGCTGATTTACAACTTTGTAGTTTTAAGTTTTTGATAATTCTCACTTTTTAAATAAGCAAAATAAGCAAAAAGCGCGGGGTCTATTTGGTACTTTTCTAAAAGTTTAAAGGAGTTCCCGTTCTTCTTATGTAAATTTCTAAGTGTTTCCCCGCCTACCCTTAAGTTTCATTTGACCAGAATTAGACCCTGTCTTTCCTATTTTCCTATTTATTTTCCTTATTATAATTATTAATAGTATTATAGAAATTAGGGTAGATTTTTAATAAATCCATAGGGTTGAAAAATAAAAAGTAAAATTAGGGCTTTTATTTTTTATACCTTTTCTGCAACCTTTTCTTATACAAAATGATTTTTCTATATTTATTGCTTTTTCAATTTATTTAGTATTTTTCAGAATAAATTTCATCTCAATAAATCAGAAGATTTTCTATTAATTCATAACTAATTCAATTAGGTTAAAAAACTAATTCTTTGTATGTAATATTTTTCTTTTAAATCTAGTATTTTTAGAAATAAAAAGTTTTTAGTGAATTGTTTTAGATTTTAAAAGTTACTTTTTAGCTCGCGTTCTTTAATTTTCGTACGAAGACATTTTCGTAATTGCTATTATAATTGCTTGTTTTACATTTCTTATTGCATTTTTATATTTCTAGTGTAAAAATAAAAATCAAAACAAATTTTACCATTCTCACTTGAATCCGAATCGTCCTCGATTCTTAAATCTGGAAGCCTCTTCGTAACAAAACACTCGTCTAATTAAAATATTTCCGATATCTTGAGTGAGATTTACACATACTTTGAATATAATATACTTTATCACGGATCAGAGATCTTCAAGGAAACGATTTACTAACTGGTAATCGTGGATCCGATCTCTACATAATATCTCTTCAATGACCACACTTTCATCAACTCAATCGTTTTCATGGTAAGAGCTTCGCCAACTCAAGCATGGGTCTGGGCATCGAAGACTTTCTAATCTTAACTTCGATTACATCCACCTACTCTCAAAGAAATATATTGTGACAGGCTTACCTAAGTTGAAATATTCAAGGATCAACTTGTTCCGTCTTGTGAAATGAGTAAGCACAAGAAGCTCATTTAAGTCCAAACGTCTGTTTCCCAGTTCTAAAGAAGGCTGAAATTGCATTCGTATGGACTTGTGTTGTCCAATGCGGGTGCAGCATAAAGGGATAAAAAATATTCTGGTGATTGATTGATGACTATTCAAGATACACTTGGACCTCTTTTTTTTACGATCCCAGGATGAAACACCAGAATTCTCAAGACTTTCTCACATGATTCAACGCAATCTTCAAGCTTCAAGTATATTAGTGCCGAACTGACAGAGCCTCGGAGTTCTTGACAAGACACCCATGCTTATTTCAAAGAATAAGGCATTGAACATCAGACTTCCACTTCCTCGAAACACCTAAAACAACAGAACGACGATGTCAAGAAGACGAACCCGCACTCTTTGAGGCTAGCCGAAACAATGCTTTCAGCTTCTAAGCTTCCATTATCATTTTTGGGCTAAGCAGTTGCAACCGGCATGCTAATCTCAGAACAGATCAATACATCATATCGACTCATGGAAAAATGGCGTATCACATCATTAAATGACAAGAAACCTTCAATAAACATCTTCACTATCTTTGATTGCAATTTGTTACATAACTAGAGATGGGGAAAATTTAGATAAGATGAAAGAAAAAGGGGATCCATGTGTCATGGTGGGATATTCTACTCAGTCGAAGGGATATCGTGTTTACAACAAGAGAACACGCTTGATAGTTGAGTCCATTCATATCAAGTTTGATAAATCAAAAATGAAGTCTGATCACTACACTTCAGAACCGTTCGCACCATAATGACAAAGATTCTGTTGAAAATGTCTCTTCAGGCCTCGTTCCTCAAGGACAAAAGGCGTCAGATTATGACAACTCCGACCAATCTTGCCCCTAAGACTAAATTTGTTTGTTCCTACAGCAAGAGAAGACAGATGCACACAACAAGGTTGGAAATTTCTCTTCAGTCCTTTACTTGAAGAATATTACAATCCCGCACATCATTTCAAGAAGAGAATTTATTCAACCTTATTATGTACACGGGTACACGAAATTGGTGATCTTCCTCACAGTACCAAACATTGATAAAACGATGTGCAATCATTTCCACTCACAAATATGATTACCGATGACCAAGATCATCCCTATAAACAAGATCGTGGAAATCCAACATGCCATTCAAACAAGAAGACAGCATGCCCCAGATCCCTGAAATGTGTATGTTCCGCTAGCTCACCGGTGAGTATTGTTGAACCGAAGAACATTAAGAGAGACAAAGGCTGATTCTGCATGGATCGACAGCAATGCAGGATGAACTTCATCAGTTTGACAGAACTAAAAGTCTTGGAACTGTTTCGACAAACCATTTGGCAAGAATGGATTATAAAGCTAAAGTGGTTATGGAAAGAACAAAAAAGGATGAAGATCAGCTGTAATTCGCAACAAAGCCGACTTGATAGCTAAAAGTATAGCTCAGAAGAGGGTATGATTTTCGAAGATTAAATCATTTGCACCATTGTTTGCTCGCTTGGAAGCAGTTCATTATTTTCGAGTTGCCTACGCAGCACACAATCTTTTCCATCTATCAATGGACGTGAAAACGGCATTCTTAATGTCCACTGAAGGAGAGGTTTATGTGCTCAGCCAGAAGGTTCGTTGGAATTCCCCAAATCATCTAGAAAAGTCTACCTTCTGAGGAACAGCTTTGTATGAGATTAAAGTCAAGCTCCAAGAGCCTGTATGATGAAATAACCAACTTCCTGATGTCAAAGGCTTTACAAAAGGTACAATTGACCCAACTATATTTTCAAATAAAATACGTGGAGGATATACTACTTGTGCAGATTTACCGTTGAGACATAATTTTTTTTTGGTCTACAAACCCTAAAATATTTCCAAAAGAATTTGAAAAGTTAAATGCACAGTAATTTGAAATGTCTATGGGAGATGAGTTCTTTTTTAATGGACTACAATCCACCAGCCCCCAAAAGGTATTTTTATCAATCAGCAAGTTACTCTTTAGAAAATTCAAAAAGCATAATATGACAACTGCACTCCATTGGTACACCATTGGCTACAATAACCCAAACTAGATGAGAGATTTGACGTGGAGAACCCGTAGACCAATCTGAATAACTGTAGCAAGATCGGTCACTCATGTACTTGACATCTAGTAGACCAGACTATTAGTGCAAGGCATATGCTATTGTGCTCGTATCAAGCACGACCAACACAAAAGCACCACAAGGAAGTTAAAAGAATCTTAAATACCTAAAGGGTACCATTAACATGGGACTCAGGTTATCCAACAGATTCTGGTATTGCTTTTGAACTAACAGCATTTTTCCAGACAGTTGAATCATGAGCCGATGCATTGATTACTCAAAAAGCACTTCTGGAGGGATACAGTTCCTATGGTGTATAAGCTAGAAGTTGGATGTCCAAAGAAACAGAACTGCACTGCAATGTCCTTTCAGCAGAGGCAGAGTCCGTGGGCGTAAAATCTGCACGTGTGCTCAAGTAATGTGGATGAGGACACAGCTTCAGATTATGGCTTCAACTACAAACAAAATACCGAGTTGTACTATGACTCTTCAGCTTAGCCATAGCAATAATCATGCCAACCCCGTTACAGCATTCCGACGAATAACAAAGCACACATACTCAGTATCATTTCATAAAGGAACAGCGATGAAAATGGATAATTGAACTATATTTTGTCAGAACATAATACCAATTAGCTGACAGTTTACGAAAGCCCTTTCTGAGGGATCGGGTTTAAGTCTCTTGTCAGAAGGATTAGGTAAGAGATGTTTGACTCTAGCTGATCTGAGGTTCTACATATGAGACTAGCTTGATATCATCATCAAACAGCACGATGTAAATATTTTTAAGAAAAGCAAAATACAAAAATATAAAACATAAAAAAGAAAAATACAAAATCACAAAAACAGAAAATTCCAAAAGAGTTCTTCTCGACATGTTCTCTGGAATTCGATAACCATTTACGTGCTTAGAAATGTCCGATTAACATGACACGGTTGTGTAAATGAAGTTCGAGCGAGCGTTGCCAATAAGTTTTCAAAACAGGTCATTACTAATTTTCTAAATAATGGCTTATGTGCTAAATATCATACATACCCGTACTTCAAATAAAGGAATGGATTATTGACTTAGTCCTCACAAACGAGAAAATTAACGTTTCTTCTCGGTTTCCTAGAGCTGTTCTTACAAGACATTCAATTGTTTAGCTCAAAAAAGGATAGTGTACGTTTTAAGTGCGCTACCCTTAGCGTTAGAAAGAGAAGTCCCTCTAACATTTGGTTTTTCAAAAAGTTGAACACGATTTTTTTCAAGAATTTCTCAATGACAATTCATAATCTTTCAAAATTGTGTGTTCAACACTCAACCCTCACATGTTTTCAAAAACAACAATTTCATCAAACTGGTCCTATATTGTTAAGGGGGTTTTTTTTGAAAAAACAAAGTTTTAATGTTCTTGGATACATTAACAACGACAATTCTTATCTATTCAAAACATAATCAAAATGTCCGAACCAATCATGCGGTTAATATTTTCTCCCACGAAATTTTTAAGACATAGTTATAATCACAAGGTATTTGCAAAAATAAGTGTTTTTAATTTAAAAAATTTTTAAAATAAGGGGAGAAAATGTATTTAAAATATGATCTAATCGACTCAATGTGCTGAACAGTAAGAAAAGTTTTTATGGTTCGATCTTAATATCCAACATCATCTTAATTTCAATCGACGATAGAAGTCATAAGGTGGTAAGGTATATGAATCAATCTAATGAACCAACCAAAACCGGAGTATCTACCAAGGATAATCCAAAGTTAGAAATAGCAGTCCTTAGGTATGATTGGAGATGAATGTATATGGGAATAATGCCGACTAAGATTGAGCTAACACTGGAACAATCACAACAAGGTGTTAGTAATGACGTCCTGTAACATTGAAGAATACAATAAAAAAAAAATGAAAAAAGAATTTATGGATATAAGGTCTAAAGAAAGAAGCCCTCCACACAACTTAAGGCAGAAACCGGACAATACATACTTGTCAAATCCACAAGTGCATGGCTGACATTGAAAACGACATCATGGACCCAGTGATGCAATGCACAACCCTTCCCAGCCATTCGGGTTTCTCTCAACAGAAACTTGTCTCATTTGTCACAGAGATACAAACGTATCTTTTGACATCCACCCGAGATCGTTTGATATTGAATAGGTTCGGCAATCTTGCTCCAGCCTCGCAAGTACGTAAAAACCAAAATGCACTAATCGAGTCTAGAGCCAAGAGATCAATAAAATCTCGTTAGGACACATTCCATTTCAAACACTTGTTGAACATCATCAAGTTTACAAGCTGTTAACAAGAGTCCTACCGCAATTATCCTTGTGATAATTTAGGCCAGAACATAAGACAATCGATGATCTACTATAAGTATTCACAATGAAGATGGAAATCCTGCTTGAGTCAACATCAAACAAGCTCTCGGTAGGTGACTTGCGAGATTCTATATGAATCAAACTTGTGACAACTGGATATCGATTTGGTCCAGTAAATGAATTGACGGTTGATGAATTTTGATAAAAACTTTAAAACTCCCGATGTGTTACAAAAATGCTTTTACAAGTAACACGTCGATTGATTTTCAAATCAATTTTCTTGATTATTACTAACGTAAACCTGCAGATTAAAACGGTGGTAACGGTATCCCAATCAACACGGGTAGGAGCTAATGATCCTATAACTGGCGTAGATGATCATACAGAATCAACCGGGGATCTACATCTCTTGCGAGATGGTCCAGCAGAATGTGAAGATGAATGTAGTGGTCTCTTTGATGAATTTCCTGATGATGACTTTGATGTAGTCGGTGGATACAAAGTAGATAATAGAGTAGCACACAAATAACGAAATGCCTCACTACGTCGTGGTGCTCTCCTATGAGGGTAACATAATCTAGGTGGTACATCTCTAGTCGAAGATCCAGAATGAGCCTGATCTGATGCATCCAAACCCAAAGAATGAACTGGCGAAGAATCCAAAGATGAACTAGAAGAAGATGAGCGGTGGTCTGAAGAACGAGGTGATGCATGCCTCGATGCTAATCTGCGAGCTGGTAAAGGTCCAACTCTCTTCCTCGCAGTCAACAACTTACGCGGCCCATTAAGATGGGTGCGGTAAGGTCGACCAAAAGGAATAGCCTCCCCAGGTCGGATAAGAATCGCTGACCGTCGACGAATCCCGGGCGGGGCAGTAACAGGAGCAATAGGAAACTCAGATGATGATGATGGAAATCTTTCACCCTGCTCCTCCAACGAGCAACGGTAGCAACATAAGGGTCCTGCGATGGTGGTCCATCAGAAGAATCATGAGCTTTAGAAGAATCGATGCATAAGAATGGTGAAATAGATGGTAGCGGGGAAATGTGCTCTAGTGAAGACATCTTATCTGGTGAATCAGAATCGGAACCCGAATAGGGAACCAAGCCACATAATCCAGTGGGTGAAGCGACAAGAGTCGTCTCAACCACATGAGCGGCAGATGAAATAACAGGAGCAATAGTAGAAGTCTCTGGAACAACCACGGAAGTAGAAGGAATTACAGTAGGAATATCACCAAAAAGAATAACCCGAGAGGGGGGGGGGATCCCACACTCTCATCCGAAGAATCAAAAGAAATAGCAATAGCTGAAGCTGCCATGATCTGCACAAGTAAAAGTTTATATAAATCTCCTTTATAAGAAACCATGCAAGGCATAAAGAAACGATGAAATGAATGGCAAGTTAAATATGGCAATATATAATAGTCTCAAGTATATATAGAAATCTTATGTGTATATATATTACGTATAGCAAGGATAGACAACACGTAAGCACAATAGAGGCACATATGATCACATACTGGTTATAGACCAGACCTAGTATAACTACCTGGTTCTCTATAACCTTGGCTCTGATATAGAATCTGTCATACCCCAGACGGGGCCTGGATGGACATTGCGTGTCTGAGGGCATGTGTATAACAATTCCGATCAGAAAGAATAAGAACGACCACTAATTCATTAGATGTTTCCCAAAAATATGTTGTACTATGGCTTAAAGAAATATAAATTTAAGTTTTACAAAACCGATTCTTCATGAGAGTTAAATGTTGGGAAGCATAACAAGTTTTGATAATGACACACAGAGTATATAAATTGATAAGTCTTGAAATTCGCGATGTCACATAAGCAATAGGACTCCATTTAGCATCAAGAATCAAGCCAAGCTAAGCACCTGAGAAAACATGTTTAAAACGTCAACATAATGTTGGTGAATTCATAGGTTTAAGTTAATACAAGAGTGGACCATAAGATTTCAAAACATATGCGACTACCATAACAGATACTGCATCACATAAAAAGTATTTACTGTTACGCTAAGCTCATGACACCGATGCTAATAAAGTAGGGCATATCATATCATGCCACATAGTATTCCTGCCCTTAACTGGTGTCCCAAACCAAATACCACCACAACGCACATCGACATGACATATATCTGTTTGTTCTTCGTTAAGTGGAACCAAAGCAGATAAGGATAATTAGTCCGAATAGATCTATTTACGCATTCGCGCTTACTTAACCAAACCAATTGGCCATAGGTGACTAACGGTTCATGATAGTTCGGGCAATAGTGGTTTGTAGCAAAACTTATGCAACACATAAACATGTAAAACTCACGTTAAGAACTTTTGTCCAATTTAAAAAGCTAACAATGTTTCTTACCCCAAAGTATAACGCGTTGAAAATAGTAAACAACGTAGGGCTATGAACTCACCTTAAGCAAGTGGTGAATCGATAATCAACGAGGTAAGAAATAAAGCCGAAAGGTTCCTACGGCGACCTAAATAATGACGTCTTAGGTAAACGAAAGATAACCGAAACTTGTACGACACACTTTCAAGAGAAAAGACAGCCATATGTGTTTGTGCTTTAGTTTGTTTAATAAAGTATGCCTAGATAAAATTATAGAGTTTTTCGTCAAGTCTTGGCGTTTATCCAAAAACTACTACTTTTAGAAAGTTTATATTTTAGGAAAGTTTTTAGTTTCAAGACGTTAATACCGTCCCCTATATTTGTTAAGTTTCCATATTATCAAATGCGCTAACTAACCATAATCGCTTAACTTCCAAGTCCGATCCGCTAAATTTTATCAAACTTACTATTTTTAGTAACTTTATCGCCTTTCCTAAAATATGTAAATGACGTCTATAAATGATACAAATCAATATATATATGTTACTATATGTTTCACTACATCTTAGAAAGTCCAAAAATGTTCGAAAGTGTCCGAATACCCTTTTTACTATTCACATCAACACACTATTAATTAGGTTTTGCCGAAAAATGTTTCAAGTTTCATTTGGCTATAACTTGACCGTTTTAAGTCCGATTTTAAAATGCGATATGTGAAAAACTATCTACTCGAAACAAGCTCTTCAAAAACTACTTTTACGCCTAATGAAAACATTTTTAGGTCGCTCAAAACCTCAAAACAAATTTGGGACAGCAAGCTCTTTTTGTCAAAAACGCAACCAAAATTCACCCAAACTTCACAATAGTGCCTAGTCTAGCCTAATCTCCGTTCACAACTAATCCACCACAAAACCACACCTAAATCTAACCTAATCCCCTTCATTTCTATTGTTGCAACCCACTTTTCAACTCTCCTCACCATAACTTATAAAACAACAAACATAATACTTCTATTTTTATAAAAGTTGTCAAGATGTTTTATCATTTCTTTTTATAAAAGTAACACAAACACATGGACTCTTAATCTTGAACAATACTCATAGAAATCAATGATGAAACAAGAGCCGTGACAGGGAAATACTTTACAAGAATGAAGGAAATAAGTAGAAGTCACTAAGATCTACCACCACCAAGTTTGACTAGATCCTATAAACACACTTATAAATTATAAACCTTAATTTTTAATCTTAAGAACCTTGAAATCAACCAACAATACTTGGATCTACCTTAGAACTTTTGGATAATGAACTTGGAATGTTTGGTTCTTGAAGTAAAATCAAAAGTTATGGATGTGTTTGGTTGTGTGACTTGTGCCAGTGTGGACCCAAAGGGAAGAAGAAAGAGAGGAATTTTTTTTATGAGGCTATGTGTAAGTCGAAAATGGACTAGAAGTTGTTATACGGAGGGTTTTATAGGGAAGAATCATGAGGGTTTTTAAGGGTTTAAGTGTACCCACACTGGGGACAACACCACAAAGAGTTGTTGTTGGTGGTTTCGGCGAATATAACCCCCAAGGACCCAAGTGGGTTCAATTTTTGCATCATGGCTCATCTTATGGATACTAGTTGGTCAAATTGAAAGTCAACCTTTTAAACAACAAGTAAATTTTGTAAAAAAGAGATACATGAGAAATGTTATTTTTAAGCTAGTGAGTTGTGCATGAGAGTGACCTTCTCATAAGTCACTTTCTCATCTAGCATGCACACATGGGCGGGACTTTCAAAATAAGATGCCATTTTATTAATTTAGGATGCATGTTGACATTGTTGTGGTTTTAGGCATCCAATATGACAACCAAAGGGAGGTGAACGAAATTTTTAACATTTCAATGCTTGACGAATGATAACTCGAGTTTACACGAAAAGATTGCGGGTTTCCGGGGTTCTGTTTGGTCAAAAACGCAAAAAATGCATTTTAAAAGATAAAACCCTAAAATTAATATCGGAAGTGATTAAAAATCACGAAACACTCAAAAAAATTAAAATATCTCATATAAGGCCTAATTTAATTAATAGCCAATGCCGGGACGTGCCCGATGACGTTTGTTGGAACCCAATATCACCTTTACTTCACCATTGATACAAGAAAAATAGATAAGAGAAAAGGAAGAATTTTAGAAAGAAGTTAGAGAGAGAAATAAAGAGAGAAAAAATGAGAATGGTTGATTAAACAAATCAAATCTTACCAAATGAATCAACACCCTCTCCATCCTTGGAGAGGGGTATTTATAGTTAAAACCAAGAGGCTTTCATGCCTTGGTGTTTCTACGGACCGGGCTTGGGATTACTTGGGCTTTCGCCCGATACACGTGACCGATTAGATTACACAAAGAGCCCGTTTACCCGTCTAGCCTATTACAACGTATAATTAATTAATGACCGAGACCTAATATAATTAATGAACGAACTTCCTTGTTCGACTCAATATTTTGAGGCTAACAATCTCCCCCGAAGTGAGTTCATTGTGACACTCCTTCGTTAGATCAGTGAGATTGCTTTTGTCATTGAGCTCTTTTGATCTTTGTCTCTGTCTATGTTGTAGGCTTGTTCCTTCATGCTTTGTGATCTTTGATCTTTAGCCTTTGTCATTGTCTTTTTCGTCCGAGATCCTTAAATCTTTAATCCTCCGTCTCTGATCATTTTGCACTTGCTGATCTTGTGTCTTGACCCACATGTCATACTTTGGCAAAAAATCATCACGAAAGCATGTTAACAATCTCCCTTGATAGACTTGATATCTTTGAAGGAAGATCTTTTATATTAGAGTTTGTGCGGAAGTCTTTGTCTTTAATTCTTGAGCTTTCATGATTCTTGAATCTTAATGCTTATAGTATGTCTTTGTAGTTATGAGGATGAGCCCAACGTGGTAATGAATTTGACTCCAGATGGAATTAAGGGATTCACCCATCTCATCTTTTGTATGCTGAAATAAAAACAAGATTAGCAATAAGCGTGTGGACGATATGGCTTTGTATTCGTGCCGGATCTTGGTTAGATTAACTCTCGGTTCCGTCAGGACCGTTTTACAGTTAAATATTGTAATATGATCAGGTAGATTCAAAGAATCTCCATTGAAAGGGTTTCCAGCTCAAAAAGCGTAGGGGTCTATAAACATAGATGTATTAGATTTACCATGCTTGCTAGTTACTCATTTCGGACATGTCTCAAAAGCTGGACTACACGGTAAGTTGTGAATCAGTATGTTATATCTTTCTGATTATGTCGTCTGTTCATTTACTGGACCTTTATCGATATCAGTGGACACAAGCTTGATTCATATTGAAAATCTCACAAGTCACCTACCGCTAGTGGGTTGATGATGACTACTATAAAGAGGGGATTTCCTATTCGGTCCATTGTTGAATTACTAAAGAGTCTCATCTGAATGTTTTTGCGCGAATCATAAGGATAATGCGTGGGACTCCTTGTTAACAACTTGTGAACTTAATGATATTCACAAGTGATTCGTCATGGACATGTGTCATAATAGGATTTATTTGATGATCTTTTGCTCTAGACTCGATTTGCGTTTTTTTTGTTTTTTAGTAATCGGATGGCTAGGGCAGTACTGCCACCTATTAAATATTAACTAACTCGGAGTGAGAAAGTCAATAGAAGTCGTGTGTATCTCCGTGACAAATGAGACAAGTTTCTTTTGAGAGAAACCCGAATGGCTGGGAAGGGTTGTGCATTGCATCACTGGGTCCATGATGTCGACTTCAATGTCAGCAATCAACATTGTGATTCTGACAGCATATGGATTGACCCTGGTTTTGCCTAAGTTGTGTGAGGGTTCTTTCTTTAGACCCTTATCCATACCATTCTTTTTTCATTCTTCAGCCCCTTCATTGCTTACACGACGTCATTTCTTACACCTTGTTGTGATTGTTCCAGTGTTAGGCTCAATCTTAGTCGGCCTGTCTTCACCTTATACACATTTCTTCACCAATCATACCTAAGGATGCTATTTCTAAACTATTGAGTGTCCTTGGGTAGCTTCCTCGGTTCTGGTTGGATCATAGGACAATCCCTAACCTTACCACCTTAATGCTTCCGAATCGTCATGATAAATAAGTTGTTGTTAGGGTATGACGATCGTAACATAAAACTTTTTCGAAGAGTATCAAGCACTTTGAGACGATCAAGATCACTTATTATTATCAAGATGACTTTAAAATAATTCTCCCCTTATTTTAACTACCTAAAGCAATTAGTTTTTGGAAATACTTTGTGATTTGAAATTTCGTCTTGAAATGCCATGGGGAAAAAACTTTTATCTTGCAATGAATTACATGGGAACTATACTTGCTCCCCCTCAATTTTACATATGTTTAACACCAAAAACAATGATACCAAGTTGTAAAATGAATATAAAATTAAGGTTGAACACTTAGTCATCTTATAACTATCATTCTATTGAATTGTCATTATTATCTTGTTGTTATTAAGAGACTTTTTGGGAATGGTTTGTATACATAAGATATGGTCGTGAGATGATGTATCCGACAACTCGTATAAATGGGTTTTACGGAAAAACTGCAATTGAAAGATGGGTGTGAACATACAGTTTGAAATAGATTATTAATCGTCAGTCGAGAAATTCTTAAAAAAAATTGTGTTCATCTTTTTGAAAACATCATATTAAAAGACTTCTTCTTCAACTTATGGGTAAGGCACTGTATGCGTACACTATCCTTTTTCTTGAGCTTCAAATTTGATTGTCTTGTTTAAGAACAGCTCATACCGAGAACCGTTGGAATTTCTCGTTCTTAGGATAAGTTATCTTTATAGATAGACATTCCTTTATTTGAAGTCCGGGTTACGTACTGATATTTGCACATAAGCCATAAGAAAATTAGACATATGACATGGTTTTGAAAGCATTGAAAACTCCTGTTCGAAACTTCATTTACACGCTCCGTGTCGATATTATATCATCATTTTATAGGTACGTAAATGTTATCGATTCCAAGAGACATGTAGAGTAAGAATTTTTTTTGAAACATTTTCTGATTTTTTGATTTTGTATTTTCTTTTTGAAATTTTATTTTTTTGTATTTGGTTTTATAAAAAATATTTACATGTTGACCTCAGCATTGTTATGTGATGGTGAAATAGTAATTCTAACTCTTGTCGTGATGTAGCTATCTTGTCTGCTGGAGGAACAACTTTTGGAACCAGCTTTGAACTAGACGGTTCATTGCTGTGGTCGTGAATTCCGAGTTCTGAACTGTTATGATCAGAAGTCATTGCTTATTCATTAGATGAAAATTCCTTGAAGCCCTGGTTTCTCAGATATCAGTCTTTTCAGCAACCAAACTCGGAGTCCTTCCTTTGTAGGATTTAAAGATGTACCTGCATGTATGTTAAGTGTACCTGCACTGACATCAAAGAGTTGTTTTGCATTCATATTGGTTAGTGCTATCGTTCTTTGAACCATTTTGGGGTTCACTGTATCAACCTTAGTTGTGTAGAGGTGATCATCTTTCCAGTAGGAATCCATTAAGAACCAATTTGTCTTGAAAAGTTTACCCGTCGGTTTCCACCTAAGACAAGATCTAGGAGTCATTGTTTTCTCATGGACAACGGAAGTCTTTTTTATTGAAGACCTGTGTCTTTTTGGGATCTGTCTTTCTGGTTTCTTTGCAAAACTTGTTTGCTCTACGGGTATGTATCTTTTTGTTGTCTTATTGTAGACATTAGCACGTATGTGACTTCTATTCAGGAATTTTGTCTACACAAGCATCATGATTGGCATTAAAGACACATTTCTGACATGTTGAGCAAACAAAATGTTTGGAGTCAGAAAAACTTCTAGAATTCCTAGAGTGTTCTGCTATGGGCACAATCTTTGTCGTGACGCAACTACTCTTAGATGCAGGCCAATTCCTAGACTTTTGGTTATTGATCCTAGGTTTTGGTTTGCTACCATTAGCTGTGCTTTGTGATCTAGCAGAAGGCATCACACTAGGTTCTGAATTCCTACTGCTTTCTTGTGTCTTTTTCTTAGCTTCCTCTAGGTAGTGATTATGAACTATGTCATTTGAGCTATACCTAGATGAGCTAGGTGCAATCATGTAATGAGGTTTTACAGGGGCAGATTCTTTTCTCTTAGGCAGATAATGTGTAGTGACTGGTTTTGACAAATCGACTCACGTCAACTTGGGAGGCAAACCGTTCTTTTGAAATTTTAGGTCGTTCAGATTTAAACGCAGTCGGTTGTCTAACAACGAACTGGTTTCTATGTGGTTGTAAAACTGGTTTCCCCAAGATTGATGGTTTTGCAAACTTAGTATTCACACTATTTCCTGTTAGTTTCCTTAACTCATTTTTTAATGCTGCAATTGCAAACCCCTTTTTCTAAATCTGAGCTAGTACATCAACATTTTCATTAGACTTTTTGTTCAGTTGTGCCATTAAAGAGTCATTCTGGTCTTTGGTCTGAACTCGTGTCCTTTTGATAGAATCAAAAAGATCTTTGTAAGTCTGTTTCAAGTGCTCTTTTTCCTTATGTAACTGCTCATTCTCTGCAAGTAATTTAGCCACACTATGTTCCAATTCGATGTTTATTGTTTCAGTTACATCGATGTCATTTTTAACTTTGGCTTCATTACTTTTCTCTTTTAAAAATTGACTCTGTTGCCCTGATTTTAAAACATTGTTTTCCATTTGTAGTTCAAGATTAATACAATGTGCTTCGAGTTTTGCAAAATCTTTTTGACACTGGGCAACAGTCTTTTTGAGACAAACATTTTCAGACTCGAGTAATTGATTTGAGAGTTCAGTTGTCCTGTTATCAGTTAATTTAGCAGGCAAAGGACGTATGTCATGACATTGTTCAGCATTCTGGTCAACCTCTCCTTCATTAATTCGGTTGCTCAGTATGTTGTTGTCCAGTAGCAAGATTTGATGTCAGCAGTTGTTTGACTCAACCTTGGCTCTTCATCATTTATGGTTGATATCTGCATCATCAGCAAGTGTGCATCTTCCCTGATTCTGTTGTATACTGCTCTTTGGATCTGTCCACAATGCTTTCTGTGTTAACCAAACTAGCATCCACTGCTTTTCCCGTATCAACCTTATCCTCTGCTGTCTGAATCTGTCTTTCATTCACCCAGCTGTCATACTCTCGTTTATGCTGTGCTCTTTCATCAATCGACTTCTTAACAGATTCCATGTGTTGGATCAGTGTGTCACGGAATTCTGGAATCGTGAGTTGAGTGTATTGTAGAAATTTGTTGCGTGTCATGTCAACATATTCATCATCCAAATAAAACCGTGACTTGATGAACATCTGAAACTGTGTCTCGAGTACTTTAAAAGAAGCAATGGATCCAATCTCTTGAAATTCTTCTTTGTCAAGTTGCTTTTCTAATTGATCCACGTTTAGGAACATTGTGCCTATAAAAGTTTCAACATCTTGACCAAAGAGTGTTGCAAATGCACGTTTGAATCCAGACTCGATTCGAGTTCCTTTTAAGTTGTCGTGTGAAAGATGCTTGAGGTGTGAATGAAGTTTTCGAAAAGATACCATGCAACTTTCTTTTGCTTTGTCTTGAATTTGTTGCATTTGTTGTTCTTTCGAATTAGAACACGAAGATAAAGTATCTTTCGTTTCCATTTTACCGTGATTAAGTGAAAAATGATTGTAGGTTCTAAGCAGGTAAAGTGATTTGTTGTTGTTGTGGATTTGAATCAATTAATGTTCACGGGATTTTACAATTCTTGATTTAAACCGAGAGAAGAATCGTATCTTTCACGGGATTTTACAAAATCAAGAAAAAACCGTGAATGATTTGATTTTGAAATCGTTGTTGTCGTTGAAGAACTTGAACTTTCGTTAACGATTTGTTGAGCAAAAACGATGAACGGTGAAATTTCTTACAACGAAAGGGGCTAAAATCTGTAAATTTTTAAAAATACAAATGTTATACTAAAAAATAACATAAAATTTAAAGTTTTTTCAAAGTGAAAAAAAATGGAAAACAGTTTGAAAGTAAATGGTTATATTTTTATCTTACTTTTAAAAAACAATGTTTTTTATTTTTAAAGCAAGTTAAAAATTTAAATGTAATAAAATTGTTTTAAGGTTGAGGGGCCATAAATGTAAATTTGGAAAATATGTTTAAAAAAAATTCACGGGTTTTACTTCTGTTCATATGTCATCTTTGTTGAACTTTGATAAACATGAGAAAAAATGGAACGTTTATGATTTTAATCCCGCGGAGTCGTACGGTTATCGTCGGTAAAATCTAAATATACCACGTTGATCGAAACGACGACACGATCGGAACGGTATACGTTATAAGTCACGTAGATTACCGACACTCGAAACCGAAAACCGAAAACACGTGAACGAGTACTCGTTCGGTCTTCAAACAAAATACTCGTTCGGACCTGTGAAAAACCACTCGTTCGATCCTTGCAAAGACCGCTCGTTCGATCCTTTAAGGTTTCTACTCGTTCGATGGTCTCTTGTTCGATGGTCTAAGTTTTCCCTCGTTCGAGTGATCAAGTTTTCCCTCGTTCGATGGTCTACTAGTTCGATGGTCTTTGTTCGATGTCACTCGTTCGATGGTGCTAGTACGAACCAAAAGAAATTTCACTCGTTCGATGGTGCTAGTTCGAACCAAAAGAAATTTCACTCGTTCGATGGTGCTAGTTCGAACCAAAAGAAATTTCACTCGTTCGATGGTGCTAGTTCGATTGGCCTAGTTCGAACCAAACACCCCACTCGTTCGATCTTCGCTAGTTCGAAACCAAACACTCGTTCGAACCTTGTTAAGTCACGCTTTACACCTGTTCGATCCAAGACGAAAAATCTACAAAACACAGTTCGACTCTTTCTTAGAATAGCTATAAGAGAAAAAATGGTGGACTCTCGTTTTTACCCATTTTGTTTAGACGAGTGAAATAAAGAAACAACCAAGCCAAGAGAAAGAAAAAAAATTGTAAATAATAAGACACAAACGGATGACCAAGAAAGAACCAAAAACAAAAAAATTGTGTTATGATACTAAGCAGTAGGCCCAACACAAGAGTTAAACAAGACAAACAAAAAAAACGTGTGATAAAAGAAAAAAAAATTATGCCAAGTGATTATAAAAAATGAAAACTATCGGAAATATAAAAAAATATAATAAGCCGAATCAATAGCTCAATAAGAACGAAACCACAAATACACGATACCCACCGTGGCGAATGATACCAATGTCGTCACCATTTTAATCACTTTCAACTTCATTATTGATGCAAGAAAAATATGTTGAAGATTAAAATGGAAGAAGTTAGAGAGAAGTTAGGAGTGAGAAGGTAGAGAGAAGAAAAACAAATTGGAAGATTACTTGCAAAATTACAATTGAGAATTAACAAGAACCATCCCCCTCTCATACTTGGAGTGGTGGGGGCTAGGATATTTATACTTAATACCAAGAGGCTTTCATGCCTGGTATTTCTACGGGCCGGGCGGGGATTACTTGGGCTTTCGCCGATACACGTGGACCGGTTAGTCTTCATTAAGAGCCCCACACCCCCCCCCCCCCCCCTTTACCCGAGTAGCCTATTACGAAGTATATTATTTACAATGTCTGAGACCTAATATAGTTATGAACGAACTTCCATTGTTCGACTCATTATTTTGAGGCTAACACAATCTTTCATACACGAATTCTAACGATTCTCCTTCTTTTGCTGCAAATTTGTCAAACTCATCCATAAGACGTGAGTGTCTCACATGGTTAGTAACATCAAAACCAAACATCAGCCTCTTAATTCATTCCCCTATTTCATTTAGCATTTTTACATGTATCCACTGAATTATATATACCATTTGGTATTGCTTGAAGAAGATAATTCATGACTTTCACATCAGTAATGTATTGCTTCTTGTTACCCTCAGTTATTTTGGACAATGGTTTAAGTATTTGTTTCACAGTACCATCTAGATCAGGAATCATTGGCCTCACATAAAGTCCATTTTGAATTGAGTTCCACATCCGGTCCCCTTCTTCAAGTTTATTATCCAAAAACCTTCTGAATTACTTTCCCATGCAATATAATTCTCTTTCAAGGTCTTTCATTAGCTCCGAATCTGCTAGGAGTTTGTTGATTGAAGTTAGACATGTTGTATCCAAATGTTTATATTGCAAATCTGATCGTTTTCGTGATAAAGGTCATGTAATCGTGAAGTGAACGAGCAATAACAACCTTGTCTTCTATTACAATGAAGTAACCTTGATTTGTTACGAAAGTCTAAGTAACACTTAAGCCTTGTTACGAAAGCTTAATTATCCCCAAAATTAATTGATACCGAAAACCTTTAAACTGTGTTACGAAACTAAAAGTATGAGATACGAAACCTATGAAACAGTGTTACGAAATCCACCAACTGTGTTATGAAACCTCTGAAACTGTATTACGAAACCCAGTGACTGTGTTACGAAACCTCTGAAACAGTTTACGAAACCCCAAAACTGTGTTACAAAACCTTTTCCAATGAGATACGAAACCTTCCAATATGAATACATGTACTAATACCTCTGTTACGAAACCAAGCCTACGAAAACCTCAACTGTATACATACACCTTCATTTACGAAACCCTCAGTTAAGAAACTGTGTTACAAAACCTTCCTTACAAAACCTGTGATACGTAAGCTGGAAGTACGAAACCAAAACCAAGTATTTGATATGAAACCTCTTGTTTACGAAACCACAATTCTACGAAAGCTTCTACTGTTTACGAAACCAAACGGTTACCGAAAGCTCCAATTTACGAAACCTCCTTTCGTAAATCTAAATAACATCTACTTCCTTTAAATTGCAAAAAAGTATTACTTATGTTAAATTGTTAGCTATGGAACCTAGTAAAAGTCTATCAATCTGATTTTAATCATTATAAATGATAATATCAATGTTCTCATATTGACAAACTTCTACGTTTAAGAGCTCAGTTTTCTGTTACGAAAGCTTAATTCGTTACCAAAATCTAAAGATCACTACGTATGACAGTTACGAAAACAAAAACTACAATACGAAATCTACAAAACTAAATATACAAACGCTATTTTCCCATTAAAAATAGTTACTGATTCCTTATTCCTGCTTACAAAAGGCTATCAATCAACTATTTTTCGATAAACTCAATCTAAAAACATGTATTTTTCGGTAACTCTATATACTTAAACTTACATTTTTTTGAATGGTTACGAAAGCTTATATATATGCGTTTTAAGATCACAAATATATCAAATCCTAAAATATAACATAACGAAACCTACTGTTCATCGATACAAAAGCTTGTAGATCGAAAATTATCACGGTTAAGCTCGATTTAATTCACGAAACACACACTAGATCTCTCCCGGCGATAGATACCACTTGTTATATGTCAAGTTTGCATAGTAGTGATCATACGAAAAGCTAGGAATGATAAAGGGGGGAGGTTGAGATATAGAGTATTTTTTCATCATTTCTCTAATTTTCATTTCCAAGATGGAAAATAGAAATGAGGGCGGAAACGTGAATTACAATAAAATTTTAAAAATTGTATAAATACCCCTACTAGTTATGTTTTTATAACTTAATTGTAATCCTATTCTATTTCCTAACTTTAGTCAAACCTTGGTCAACATTACTTAACTTTTACCAAGATAGAGTTTATTACATTATAATTACTAATAACACTATAAAAATAAAAAAATAAAAAAAAAACTACTCATCAAAAACTATACAAAGACCATTCATATAATAATAAACACTTTTCTTGAACCTAACAACTTTTGATATCGAAATTCACATTTCCCCTAATCTCTAGTCTCATCACTCCTTTTCTTAGATTTCCTAGAGCCAGAGCCAAGTATTGCTCCACTGTGAGTGTCTAAGTATCTACTTTACCCATTTCTTCATATTCTGATTCAGATGACTTAAATTCGTAAAAAGAATAGATGTTGTGAACTGAAATTGGCATAGTATCCTTACTAGCTCGAAATTGTCTTTCGAGATTAGCGAATTGGGTGAGTATCCTAGTGTTTCCCCTCCTAGTCATGTGCCTGAAATTTTTCATGAAAACTGAGTAGAATGTGAAAAATAATGATCAATAAAGATAATTTTAAAAATGCACAAATTTTATAGAAATTCAAATTAAACCCCGATTTTAGCTTCATGGCAACGACGCCAAAAACTTGATGCGTATATTGTTTTAAATTAATTTACCAAGTTTTAAATTTATAAATTAACCCCTCATTCATCCTTATGTTACAAATGCTACTAAGGGTAGAGACCCATTCATGTATAATGTAGGATTGGTAAATCCAAGGTCGTCCCAAGAGCTAAGAGTTTAGTTTATTAATTTGAATTGTGAAAGCTGGTTTGATTTAAATAATGCAAGTAAACCTCATTTTATGTAAATAAAAATAGAAGCCTAGTTGTAACACTATTAATGTGAATATGATGTTTCCTAGTGCAATATTTAACTCTCGTTTATTATGGTGGTTCTAATATCGTCAAGTTCGAGTTGTAATCGCAACTAAACCATATACGTCTACTGATAATCAATCGTTTTTCATAGAAATCGGGCATCAAGGTTGTTAGTCATTAGACCCCCAACTATTCTAAAGACCTGCCTAAATGTCAAACAATCTCACTTCTCAACCTTAAAACCTCTGCTACAAGGATTTCCCGCCACTTTAAAATTGCCCTACTAATCTAATGTAGCGCGAGAATGGCAAAACCCCTACACTTGAAACAGATTCCAACCTATTTCTAGTATCCCAATAGACTAACTTTCAACTGCTTAAGCCTACTCAATAACTAAGAGAATCTACACTAGCTTTAGCACTACCAAAACACGAGGATCTAACAACAAGAAACTAGAATATCCAAACAAACGACAATTAAACTAAGAAACAAGCATCAATACAACAATTGAATCATAACTAGGCTATCACTAAAGTGCTAAGCCACTCATGCTACAAATTGCAGAAGTAAAAATGAAAGAAATTCATGGTTGAACAAGTTTATAATTCTTACAAACTGTCGATGAATGATTAATACAAATACAGTTTAAAAGCAAATCCTCCCTTGGAATGATGGTGTATGGAACTAAAAAACGTCATCTAAAGAAGCCATAGTTATCGCTTCTGAGTCCTCTGTCCAATGAATGATGAAATAGCATAAATAGGGCTCGTATTTATAACTTCGTATCAACTACGACATATCCTTATTAGAGGAGCTACGCGGTAGTTTGTCTAATGCACGTATACTTCCAAAGTTTGATATAACTTCGGCGTAGCCTTAAGTGAGGAGCTACGTAGTAGTTTCTTCTAATGTAGAATTCTTCCAAAAGCTACGACGTAGCCCCAACGGGTCAACTACGCCGTAGTTAGCTTGATCCAGAAATACTTGATTTGGGTTGAGTATGGACTATAACTTAGTTACATCGAACCAACTACGCCTTAGTTTTTAGCTGGAATATCTTCTTTGTGCATTTTTCATCACGTGTCCTTCCATTTTTGCGTCTTTCCACTCCCAAATCTCATATTTTCCTAAAAATAAAATACGAAACAATTAAGTACATATTTTTATAGAAATATAACACTTATGAGCATTTTACACGGGACTTTGATATAAAAAGTATAAACTATTTGATGTTATCAGTATGTTACTTAATTCTAAGGGTTAATGGATGATTGTTTTTGTATATTTATGTTTTGTAAAAGCAAGTAAAATCCAATGTTTGAGAGAGGGGGTTTTAATTAATCTAAACAACTCCTAATTATGCAAGAAATGTAAATTGGTGGGAACTCATATAGGGGAAAAAGTGTGTTCACTTAAAATGCAATACTGCATACTTACTCTACCTAATCTATTACATTCTCACATCTTTGCTAGTGCAATGTGAAACATTCCTTTCTATTATGGTTTGGTCAGTCCTAGACCTATATGTTAGCCTAATTGAACAACACTTGTCGGATTGCCTACGAATACACCCAATAACTTGCATATGCTTTAAATACTCACCTATTCAATTTACCTAAGGCGTAGGTTTCATTGAGTAGTCATCACTCGCTGCGTAACGCCACCTCTGTCTAGCTAAGCTTGCTCAAATATTGCTAGTTTTAAATTACTAATGCACACACCATGAGCATGAAATAATAGATCAAGTATCATAACTAGGTTTCCAGCAATCATAAGCACACACTAATCAATTTAGCCTAACATGTTAATATTAAGAAAATATAAATAAATAATCAAACAAGAAGAACAAGTCATAATTAAATGAATAATAATTGAATAACTTAACTTAATGATACATGTGAGTTCTTGGGGTTCCAAGGACATAAAATGCCTTAAAAACGTCTATAGTTCAGCTCCCAAAGACTCTCTAAAGTTCCACACGAAATAATGAAAACAATGTGAAAATGTATGTAGAATATAGGTTCTAATGGGTCAAGCTTTGCTTGTGACGCCATCACCTCGCCGTCGAAAATTAGGGTTTATTTCCACCGCCTCATTCAGATGTCATCACACTTCATACTAACGGCGTCACTTGGACCTTCTAACACCGCCGCATAGGTCATTGGGGAAACCTAAGACGTCAAAACTTGATTTATTTTTTCACTTTTTGGGAACATTCACTGAAGGCGTTAGGATGCCAGTCACGATCCTGAATCTTGTTTTTTTTTCTTTGTTTCTTCTACAAATCGAGCCCAAGTCATGTGTATTTCTTCCGTATGCTTCCCTTTAGTATTGATATTGTTAAAAGTTACATTGCTAGCGGCTAATACCTTTTGGTTATAGCCATGTTATGATTTTTTAATGGTTTGGTTTGTTTATTTTGATTGTGGGCTTATTCAGTTAGTGCAATTATTTTGATATTTTTGTGAATACGAAACAAGACACCTTTTTTGGTTTTATTAATTGACAAACGAGTTAATTGTATTACTGTAACGAAAAATGCCCCATTGGTGAGGTGGTTGTGGGTTGGGATGTAGTAGGTGTAGGATGTTGTGTTATGTAAGATTTAGGGAATGGTGTGTATTACGGGAGTTTTGTCGTTTGGAGTTATGTGTGTTGTGGTCAGTGGTTAGAGATTAGATTGTAGGTAGGTTTTGGTAATTGTTTGATTGTTTAATGTTGGGATGTGGTGGTGTGGGTTTGTGGAGGTGTATGGGGTAGGTGAGGTGGTTTGTGGTGGGTAGGGGTTGAGGTGGTGTGTATGGGTTTGGAGTATCTGAGAGTTTAGTATTAGGTGGAGAGTTGTATTTTGAGTTTGAGATAGTAAGGTTGGGGACGGGAAGTGTGTGGATGGGAGTAGTATGTTGTATTTATCGGGTAGGCATAGTTTGGGTAGGTATAGGAGAGTATGTACTTAATGTAAAGTATGTTTGGTTGAGTGTAACTGGGTTGTGTTTGGTTTTGTTTGAGTGGATACGGCTAGGATGTTTTTGGGTGTGGCGGTTTTAGGTTGGCTAAGATGTCTGTGTGGGATTGGATGTTATGAACTGTGTTGTGTTTGTGTTAGGTGTTCATTTACGTGTATATGTAAAGGTAAGAATAGTGTATGAAAGGTATGGTAAGTATATTGTTAGTGTAAGGTATCAAAGTTAAATGAGTTAGGTGTAGTTCGAATTATAGTTATGGTCAGTTTTTAAGTTAGGTAGTGTCGAAGGTAAGTGTATAGTTGAAGGAGAGAGTTAAGGTTTAAGTTTGCAAAAAAGTTAAGGTTTGTGAGTAAACGTGTTAAATTGAAATACACTTGTAATACGTTAAGTTTAGATAATGAAACAGTCTTAGTTAGTTATGTCCAGTAGGGTTGAAGAACGTAGTATGTTTGTCCAGTAGTTGAGTGTTAATATGTTACTTGTGACCCACAACTCAATTAACGCTATTTACATTCATTAACACCTCTCGACGTCTTGAGTCTACTCAATCTTCAACGAAAGATAGGAATATGTTTGTTATGTTGCATTATGATCAACCCATTTAAAAAACCATTGAGAATGTTTAAAATATTTTTTAGAGTCATTAAGTATTTTCTATCACTTAAATAAATGATTTACAAGTATTCTTTTATTAAACAACTATATAATCATATTAGATAATAGGACAAAACTAAATATTTTTGTCTAGCTATTTATAGTAATGAATCTTTCATAATCTAACCAAACCAAACATGTTTAGCCATTTATGGTAAACCTTCTAGAAGCTTGTACTTAAACTAATATTTAAGTACAATTAAGAGATTTTGGTAAGATTTGTGGTTAACCACAAAAGACAAGATAACAGGCAGATGCACCTGACGGATCCACCAAATACAAGCACGAATCCACCATAGCTGGATTCGTAGATCCGTGGGTCTGCCAGGTTTGAATTTCAAACTTTTCCTATAAATAAAAGCCAAATGTTTTTCATTCAACTCAACCCTTTTCAATATTTTTCTCTCTAGTTTTTCACACACATTCTCATGTCTTTAAAACCCCACTAACCCTTGATCATAATGCTTCTAAACTTTCATTTGTTGCAAGTAATGAACATCATAATAAGTCACTGTTTTATAGATTTTTATCCTATGTAAATTACCCATTTTGTATATTTATTGCGAGAATTGGTACTTAATCATTTATATTTGAAATTTGCAGTAATTATGGAGTACTTTGTGAAGATTAGCTAAAAGGAACGCATTCTGGAGAATAAACGAAGAGTTTGAGAAAGTCTACTGATTAGACAGCAAATACGTCATATTATTATAGACCTTCGATGTATATAAGTCTTTGATTGAAATTAAAAGATCATTGCTGACTTTGAAAGAATACGTTCGTATCCAATAACCATAAGCCGTATATATTACTTTGGTCAATGTAAGAAAAACCACAGGGTTTTACCCTTATTAGATGTATCCATCAAGAGTTACGGCGTATCTGTGCCCACACTTCATAGAACCATGAAGGATTGAAGACCAAATACACCGTACCTTGAAGACTTAATACGCCGTATCAAAGTTCAAACACTAGAAGTTTCTAAAAGATATCAACTGTTTTGTGTCCTTTTACTCCAAAGATAATCCTTAATACGATGTATCCCATTATCGCCCCAGTACGAAGTAAGTGACCATTTTCCAGGACTCTTATACATAAAACACCACTATCCTCTATTATAAACTCAATTTTAGGTATGCACGTGAAGCCCCTAAAACACCAAGTCGACTACCAGGAGAATATAGAGGGAGGAGAATTTAGGCATTTAGAAAGGTCAGAAAAGAGCCTCTAAGATTCTATAGACAAACTCTTGTAATCTTCACACAAACCAAATATGCGGTTCGGTTAAGGTTCTTTTCTTTAATCGTTCATATATTTGAAACCGTATGCTTTGTGTATTTTTACCAATGATACAGCTGATACCTTTAAAGGTATCAGCTATGTTTTTGATAAGTTTTAATGTTTAGTTTGGTTTATATCGATTACTAAATTATCGTTGGTTGTCTGATTATGTTTATCAATTGATACACGTTACGTGCTATGTATGCTCGGCCTATCATTCAACATAGGTCTAGGGATCTACCTATTTAATGCGCTTGCAACTTCGGTGTTGTGTGGGTGCTAAGAGTCTGGGATAGACTCTCCATTATCATAGTGGTGTAGTTAGTAAAGTCTCCATGAGCTAGGGTTTAATAAGATACACATTATTAATCACCTAAGATAGATTATAATCAGCAAATAGGATGCTTTACGTAGATGCGTTAATTTGTGATAGAATTCAACGTGTCTAGGTTTTAGGAAGAAGTAACGCCTAAATCTAGGAATGATATGCCGCCTCGAGATAAGCATTCATTGCACTAAATAAATAAACTTGCTTTTTAATCGGTATTATTCATGGGTGATTTTGTTTTTTTTTTTTCCCTTTTCTTTAGTGTTTCACTCTCCTCGATTTGTTTGTTTATCTTCTTGTGCGTGTTTATTGCTTTTTTACTTGTCATCAAAAACCCTAGTATTAGATAACCCAAAATCGTGCCCGTCTCTCTTGACTGAAAACCCCCCTTTTATCATTGAGCTAGGTTTAACATAAACTAGATTAATTTAGTACTAATGTAGATAACTAGAATACTTATAAATTAGATATTAACGCTCTCGCTCTTAGTAATCGACACCCTACTTACCAATGAAGCTACAACTGATCGGGTACACTGCTCGTTAGTGTTGTTTTTAGGTAAAGTCGGCAAAATCTAAATGTAAAACTTGATAATAAATAGTACCTAAACTACAAAGACACATCAAGTTTTTGGTGCCGCTGCCAGGGAGTGAAGTTGTTTAATCTTTATTTTTATTAGTATTTTAGTTTTAACTTGGAGTAGCATAATTTAGATAAGTTTAAACTTATGTGTTTATAATTGTTTTTGTTTGTTTGTGTGTTTGATTTCTGCATTGTATATTTTACATATTGTGTGTTTGTGTGCTTTTCTGCATTATTACAGTTTACTGTAACTTTCTAAGTCGAATACTGAATACGGCGTATTCAACTTCTTGGATACTGCGTATAATTTTTTTTCTAAACCAATACAGCATATCATCAATACGGCGTATTCAGTTTACCGAATACGACGTATTAGGGTATTTGACTATTTTATTTACTAGCTGATTTGTAACACCCCCAAAATCACAACAACGCAGCGGAATACCACTTGGGGTGCTACTTCATAGTTCATACACACAAGTTACAGAAAAACGACCTCAATCAAAAAGTGTCGTTTAATTAAAATGTCACATTCGATTTTAAATATAAAATCAAAGTAATTTAGGTCCCATTTCCCATATACCCAATTAATTTCCTTTTTGTAACCAAAAGTTACAAAGGTGTATTGTAAAACATGAAATCGTTTGTATATCTTAAAGAAAATGATTATCGAATGTGAAGAAAAAAAAACGAAATAAGTCTTTAAATTTGATTATTCCGCGCATCAAATTGCTTCCCAATGCTTCAACTAGCAAAATAATTACTCTGAGAACATATACATGAATTACGTCAACAATAATGTTGATGTTATTCATTAGGTTTGAAGTTTAAAAGCTTTTTTTCTATTTATTATTTTTTAGTGGTGTTGAAATAATTCAAGTAATATTTCTGAAAGAAAAGAATCGTTACAACATTTAAAAGTATTAGTTCTGAAATTCAAGCAGTGATTCAATAAATCAAGTAATGTTTAGCAGTGGACCACAAAAGACTTAAGATCAGCCAAAACGACAGTATTTCTGAGATAATTAACATTACGCATCATCATATTGAGCTTCATCCAATGACACCGAAAACACTTGACGGTAACGATAATCATTTGCCATTCTCGTTTGCCCCGGGTACTAGTATTATTGCCTTATACCTAGGATTCTCAATACAAATTGTCTGTTGATAGGTGGGGTGCTCGAAAGAATTCGATTCATACCCTGGACAGGGTTGTCAAACCCAATAGATCTATTAATTATACTAGCGTTCACCCCGCGGGTAATTAACGGTTCATGAAATTAAGGACTTTAGAAATAGCGACTCATGCAGATAATTCAATAAGCGGGTCAGGCATACCCTTCAAGCACTTGTGTCCCACTAAAACAAATAATGTGTTCAAAAATCACGGTTTCATATAAATATATTTAATGATCTCAAATCTTGTAGTAAGCAAATCAAGCTTTAGTAAGTTCATAAGTAAACAACCATGTATCACACATGTTTTAGAAGTCATGTAGTAAGCAAGTAAAAGCTTTAGTGAATATATTCATGTAACGCTTGGGTAGTAGAAATAAATGAGTTGGCTTAGTAAAACGAGCATTAGTAAGCAAATTAAGTTTTAGTAAATTTATGAGTAAACAACCATGTATTAGAAGTCATGTAGTAAGCAAGTAAAAGCTTTAGTAAAAATGTTCATGTAATGCTTATGTGATAGAAATCAATTTACTTAGCAAACCAAGCATGTATTCTCACCCCGAAAATAGTTTATGAAAACCATTAAATAGAGAAAAGGTGGGGCTATGAACTCACTGAGAAGCAATGAAGATCAGAAGTGAAATGAATCACCAGACGAGTAGGAAATCCCTAAGCATCACCTAAAAGGCGTGACGCGACTTAGTATGATAAAGAAGATCAATACGTAAAATTAGATAAAGTGATTACGAGATATGGATGATATTGCACTAGGACTTACCCAAACTATTTTTGCTCCAATATTGGTGTGTAACCTGGACTAATATGAGATAAAAGATCTACTTAGTTTCGTCCCTCAATTCTTATTTTATTATTGATTACCCAAACGTTTTCAATTTCAAGACAAGTTGTAAGTTTTCAAATTCTGAAATTAATTCAACTTCACGGACCTCTATCTCCTAATCCATGAATGATAAAAATACAAGGCCTTCTCCTACAGAAATTCATTTGAGTCTACTTTATAAAAACTCAGGCCTCACTTCCTAAGAAGTTTCAGAACCATGTGAAAAGACTATTTTACCCCTGGACACCCAAACCAGAATACTTACTAAATTTTAACCCTTCACGGAAACGGCCATAAATCCCCATCTATGATAGAAATTAAAGTGAGGAAAATTGGAGGTGTTATGTCTATGTGTCTACTACATAGCTCAACTTTTTAATTCAACACTTTAGTGTAAAAATCTGGAGTTAAGCTCCTTTTCCCAACAACAGTCCAGATTTGATTAGTTTCGGTAAATCGGCCATAACTCACTCATCCGGAGGAGTTAAAATTCTATCCAATGAACCACATGGTCCTCATATGTTATATCCTTCCCCCATGTAAAAACCCAGTACACTCCAAGTCAAATAAATTTTGTTACAAGCCTAACTATCTGCATCACAAATTCTGGGTCTCACTAAGTATGTTTCCACGGTTTTGGTCGTATCTTGACCATCTGGAAGAGTTGGTGTTCAATCCAACTCGTCACTAGGACCTGAGATATTAACCTATTCATATATATAAAGATACAGTAGGCTCTAAGCAAAAAATATTCCATTAACACACAAACTATCTGCAAGTCACCCATTTGGACTAGTTTTACTAAATTGAGTGTAACTTGGTCATTCGGATGAGTTATCGATCCATCCAAAGCACCACATACACCTTGTATGTTTCTCTACCTAACCAAGTCATAAAATCCTAGGCCTTAAGCCAAAAATAATTCGTACCAAGTCAATCTTGCTACTGATCTAAAACAGTCCCTATAATCTACCTCAAAATCCATCCAAACATCAATTCTAACACCATCCAATACCATGCAATGCCATATAAACCTCTTATGCATATCTCATACATCAAAAACTCCATGATCATAATATATCAAAATCAAGATCAATCAAGACCATGCATGTACATAAAATATAGAAATCAAACACATGCATTAGTATAAAAATTAATCAATATGGGAGATTCAAAACACACTTACAAACACAATAGAATAGAGAAAATGATCAAAACGAAAACCCATTTTGTTCTTCCCTATTTGCCAAAATCTAAACATCCCTTTTTGATAAAAACCCTAGCTTTTATTCAGCCCAAAACTTGCACAATCACTTGCAATTGAACCCTTATAGCACCAATTGAAAATAAAATCAATAAAATCCTTCAATATCAAAAATATTTAAAATCAAAAATCTTGTAAAACTCTTGCATGATTAATTTGAGGTTATAAAGAATGACGGGGATTAGTTTATGAGTGATTTGGAGTAGATTGGAAGTGTTTAATTAAACTTTAGTGGTGATTAATGGTGGTTGTGGTGAGGCTGTGTCGAACGCAGTAAGGGAGGGAGGAGAGAGTCGATGATTTTGATATAACTGTGATAGTGTGTATGTGTGTTTATGGGAGGTTTGACCTTTTATATAGTTCTTTGACTAGTAGAATTCTAAGGGGGTGTTTGTTTTAGGATTTAGTAGGAGGACAATATAATAAGGGGGTGTTTGGTATCTAGTTTTGATGGAGCCTAAAACAATTAAAGAGGGTGTTTGGTTTATATGTTATGTTTATAAATTATATTCTTATTTTTATTTTTCTAATACATTTATACCATAATATTTGTTTTTAAAACACGTAGTTAAAATATTAAAAATTGTAAAAACACTATTTTGACGCGGTTTCGGCAAAACGCGGGTAAAAGTCAAAGAATACTAAAATAAAAATAATTACGCTGAGCTAAAATATGGAATTATCAATTTCTCGAACGCTAAAACGGGTAAATATCCAAAGCAAGATTCGTAAGTATCTAAAACGATGATTTTTATCAAGTTGACCAAAAAGGATAAAAATAAATTCTATAAAAATTAGAAAATAAAAATTAGGGCTCGGTTTAAATATTGATCCTAAATTCAGAAATGTTACAATAAATATGACCAAAATGGTCACATTTGTCTTATTTCAATGATACTCCCGTATCATGAACTGACAATGGACGATTTAGAATAAATAAGTTATTCATGGATTTAAACATGCTAATATAGAACAAAATTGTATAAATGAAGACGATCATACCAGGTATATTAATTCATTGCTTAATACAACTGCTTAACGTTCCATTATCCAAATACTAAAAAACAATATACATAAGACTACTAGCAGGTCGAAGTTCAATGTTCCTAGTATGATAAACATGTTTGGTATAAGACATTGACTTTGTAAAAAGTACCAACTAAGTTTTTATCTGAGTGAACTTTGAGAATACTTGTTTCAAAACTCACAAGCAGTAAAGGTTTTGAATAATATGACGAGTGTCATTTTGTATATGTGCGTTCATGTGCTATTACAATAATAATAATACTAGCATCACCATAATACATTACATAGGTTGTTTGAAGCAAGCAAAACTACCTATATAAGACAATCTTCTTAACAGCTTCCCAAACTGTGAGGTATTCTTATTCTTTAATGAATAGTGCAACAATGCTTCCAATCAAGCATGTCCAGTCAGCAGTATTATCATTTATGATGACATCATGCTATGACTAGGATTGAGAATCATCTCAATCAAAATAAGCATTAGTGTATAAACTCAACACTAATATTCTTATCAAAAATCCGTAAATGATGAACATGTCTTTAGTCCTTTGCAGGCCTTTTAGAATGTTCTTTTAATAGTAGTCTAATGACTTTTATTAGATACTGCGGTTATCGGTTCTTGCATTCATGCAAGTGTTACATTTAGTCTAATACTTATCATGACATACACAATGAAACCTTTAGCTAAACTAAATGCTTTCATGCATGTGTTTAATCTCATCATGTGAGATAGAATTTTGAGTCTTGCTCAATGATGTGTCATATTATGTTAGACTTATCAATCGCGTATGTTTATCCTAATAAACATTTATTCTAAGGCTCTTTGTTTTATTTCGTATATCTCTCGATGGAAATATTATTCCAAACTAAGAATTAAAATTCAGCTTAGGTGAAATATCATTTCCAATATGTTGACAACATATGAGATATAAGAAGGCCAAAACATAATGCTCCGACTATGTTAGAAATAAGAAAAAGTATCAGTCACTTCCTATATAGATAGTCGTAGCTCGTAGTAAGTTGTAAGGTTAAGTTAGAAAGCTAACCGGGCTCAAGGCCCATAGATAAGCCCACTAAGGGTCCATGGCCAGCTAATGTAAGGCATATATAAACCCTCTCTACACATGGAGAGGGTGTTGGTTGTTCATTTGTCACATTTTCACTAAGATAATATTATCATCTTTCTTTCTCTCTCTAAGTGTTCATCCAACCATCTTTCTCTCTCTAAAACTCTAAGTGAATCAATCCATAATTATGTTAAGATATTCTACAACTGGTATCAAGAGCCATGGGGTGTTTATGAAGGTTTTGTGTGCGTTTTTATACCCTTTTTTATGCGTGAGTTTGGTTCGAATCCATCAAAAGGTTTTCACCTTTTGAGGGTTTAAAAACCATAAAGATTTTAACTTTCTTTCTTAGTTATCTTAGTATATATAGACTAGAAGTACAAGAAAATATTTCAAAAACCATAAAAAATATCATCTTTTTGAGTCTTTTTGGTTAAAAAGAGGGTTTTGTACCAAAAATCTTGATTTCAAATTTTTCGTGTAAAAAACGTTAAAGTTTGTGTTTTTAAGGTTCTAATAGTCTTAGATAGGTAAGAAGTACAAGAAAAATTGGGTAAAAACGTCAAAAAATAAGTCTTTATGTAACACCCTCAAAATACGATACGCAACGGAATACAACATTTGGGGTGCTACATCACGATACAATCACAGAAGTCATAATAAACAACTTTAAAAGAGATGTTTGTTAAATAAATTTCATTTATTTTGTTTGAAAAGAATCAGAGTACAAAGGTCCCAAAAACTAGCGTAGAAAATTTATTTCTACAAGTCACATCACGACTTCATTTCTAAAATATTTCTATCATTTATTAACACAAGTTCACCGA
>BQNB010041986.1:2838-46412 GCA_026074375.1 Tanacetum coccineum
ATTAGCAATTGGTTTGGGTTAAAACAGTCTAAAATGAAGAAATGGGGCCGCGGTTCTTAAATGGTGTGGTTTAGGGTTTTTAGTGAATTTAAGGCTTAGCTTTCGAGTATACTTGCAATGTAAATGTTAATTTATATTTATGAGGCTTGTATATTGGATAATTAATGAAAAATGATAAGTGGTTTGGTTTAGAATTGGTCAAAATTGAGTAAATAAGGCCATGTGTTCACATATAGCTCGTTTAGGGTTTCTTTGGCTTTCTTGGCTTGTAATTCATGTGTAAATGATCAAGGGTGATAGAATACTGATCTTGAGCAATGTAATATGAATTATTAATTATATTTGATAGTTGTTTTAAGTTAAAATGGGATGAAATGGAATAATAAGCCGTGGGTTGGAATTAGGGTTCGTATAAGACTTTTAGGGTTTTCTAGCTTTGTAAATCTTGTATATTGTCAAAGTAATGATGGATAATGGTTTGTAAACTCATTTTATGGGTTTACAATGACTCTTGATTGCTTACTTGAGAATGAGATTGTCAGAGAATGAGTAAACGGGTCAAAGTTCTTGGATTCGTTTCTTGCATAATTGAAGTAGAATGATGAAATGATGATGAAATGATGATGGAATGATGATTGAAAATGATTGATAATGTTGTAAATTAAGTTATTAAAACTTATTTGGGTATTGGTTTAGGTTTTTGATGGATAAAAATGAAGAAACGGGTCATGGTTTAGTATTTAGCTCGGGTTAGGGTTTCTAACTTGGATTTCTTGTAATTTCATGGAATGAGGATGAATATGGATTGTAAATGAAGTGTATGACTTGCTTGTAACTTGTACTTGATGGATTGTACAAGTTTCTTAGGAAAATAGAGGTAAAAACGGCTATTTTGGATATTGTGCATTAATAACTTGTACATTAAGCTTTTAAGGATTTGTAGTTTTGTATCTTGGAGGGAGTTTATATTTCAAATGGGATGTTATATTACTTGTACATATGCTTTAGTATCTTGTACATTCACTTTAGATGTTAACTCTTTATGAAATTAGGGTTTTAGAGGCATACGATAACGGTTTAAAGCCCGTTTTGATATAACGTTGCGAATGGTACATTATAGGAATAATGTACTTTGTAATAAGGATATGATGATATTGACTTGACATATTGTGATGTTTGCTTGACATATATGAAGACAGGATTGCCATAGATAGGTTGCGTGAGCTCGTCTACTTTAGTTATGCAAGTTACATGACATACTGAGATATTGACAATGCAAGTAATGTAATAAAGCGAAAAATTTCCCCGTACAATTGTGATAATAGTAAAATAGGTTATTCTTAGGGTTGTTATAGTCAGCCACCGTCCTACAGAAATCTCATCCCAGATATTAATTGAAAGTTATAGTTTGTATTGTTTTAGAGATAGGTACTGGGATGAATATTTTAGGTTAATCAAGGTCAACACGTCCACGTGTGTGATGCATTATAATTATGTTGACACCATAATAATAATTACCGTCCCTTTCACACCACGTCTACTTAATTTTCAAGATCATCCCTCTTGTGACAGTCAATAGAATTTCTCTAATTCAGGTAGAAACTGGGTGGATGGAGTACGTTGCGTTACTCATATCGTAAGGAATCATTATTCATTAACCTTTAAAAGTCAACATCAAATAAGAATGTTATCACAAGTCCTTATCAAAATTTTCATACCTAGTGGTATTGAAATCATTTGATATTGCATAAATTCTTGTGTGTTTCCTTGTTATTAGGTTGCAGAATATAACAGAAAATTTTAGAATACAGATGGAATAAGTAATGTCAAGGAATGATTATGAATTTGTAAGAGAGTTGCTAATCACATTGAGGATACAATTTTGAAATGAACAGATGATGAAGGTAATAATGAAAATGAAGGTAATAATGATAATGATTAAGGGATTGTTTATACAAATGGATTGAAAGAAACTTGTTTGTACATATGTTATATACTTAAGCCTACTTATTTATAATTAAGTCCACTTACAAAAATAAGCGTCCAACTCCTTTAACTAAGAAATTATAATTCATAGTTCCAGGGATTTATAAATTTCCTTATTCAAATGAAGAAGCATTCTAATTCATTTCAATAAAGAGATCATAAATCGTCTTAACCTAACATAACAACATATTATGGTAATAGAACGGTATACAATATCTTTAGAATGTTTGAATGTACTGAACCCATATAATCAAGAATGAAAATTTATGTTGCAAAGTTAAAGAAGAGGAGATATTAATGAGTTGAGTACAGAATCGACAAATAATGTAAGTTTTGATACCACCAGGAGGGGGGGGGAAATAAACAAGATGTAACAGAATTACGCTTTATAATATCATAGATAACTTTACTACGAAACTTTACATATGAAAAAGATTTGATACTTATGTTACATGTCTCGAGATTTAGTTGAGAGATAGAGTGATGTTGGAAAATAGATGTTCTTAGCTCCTACAGTTTCTAGTCTGATGGCCTACTTTGTGGCAATTTTGACACCTAACAGTGCACGGTCTTGTGTGATGCAGAGTAAACACTTCCATACAAGAGGGTGATGAGAGGTCAATTCTATCCACAGGTTTCGCATTAGCCTTAAAGATTATCCTGCCTTCCAATTTTTGCTGCTGAAGTGGATAATTGTTTGGCGGTTGTTATTGTTACGGTATTGGGTAAGTTATTTTTGTAATGTGAATTTTTTGGGAGTGATTATTGTGTTGCGATCATTGGGTATTGTTGTTGGTGTGGTGTTCCTTCCTATCATCGATCTTTTCATATTGTGATCATTGGTTTCATTCACAGAATTATGGGCTTTATTATTTCGTCCATTAGTCTGTGACTAGTTGGTGGCTTCTACCAGAGTCCTGAGGTTTTGAAGCATAACGTTTCTTCAATGTTTTGCGGCAGTCCCCCGATGAAACTTCCATAATTTCTCAGCAATATAGCACCATGTATTGGACATAAGAAATGCTAAATTCTTGGAATCTTCCTAATATAAGTCTCGAGACAACTTCCATTTACATTTAGACCCATAAAATTCTTCTTCCATTTTCTTGATCTCAGTTCGAGGACAATACTTGTTCGTCAGAAGCCTTTTTAACTCAGTCCAGGTGATTTGATTAGCTTGCTCTATTCCCATAGGCTGGGCATGTGCATTCCACCAGGACAAGGCATCATCAGTTAAAGTACCAGTAGCAAATGTTACTTTATTTTCCTCAGCACATCTGCTTCGGTGAGAATACTGATTTAGAGGTCGTTCAAACCAGCGAATAAGGCCGTACTGCTCCTTACCGTACCATCTAAAGCAGAAAGGATGACACTGATAAAACTCTTTGTAGTTTCCGGCCGATTTTACGTAGGATCAGTAAGATTGTTGGGATTACTAGCACTTGCTATTGGCAGAGTCTGTGCTTCCATGGCTGTAGTAAGATCAGCAATCAGTTGCCGGATGGCATCTAAAGTTATGGCTGGTGTTTCGGATGTTGACGTCCTTTTGGGAGGCATTCTATCACATAAGAAAAACATGTAGTAGAAAATGACATCACAAGTTAGAATGACATCACAAGTTTTGAAAGGTAATATTTAAAAGAAAATGTGATGCTTAAAATGCTTAAAGAGAAATACCTATTTTTGAATTTTAAGCACTTAGGGGTTATGGTATGATTCATGAAGATGGAGATAATGATGCAATTGGTGGGAATGATGATAAAAGAGCAAAACAAGATTGCCTTTATAAATAACTTGCCTTCTTACTGTACATAGTCAAGATTTGACAAGCATTTTTATTTATACCACACATCCCATGGCTAGGATAAAGCTATAACTATTCTAAGAGTTTGTTGATTCTGAGCCGGTAAATGACATCCTAAAGATCCTCCTGATCTGTTTGGTGACGAGTTTGGATTTTCTCAATGATTTGTTCAAGATCGGAAATTTTGTAGTGAGCAAAGGCAATCTTATCTTTTTTCCCTAACCGTTCCTTTTGAAGTTTGATAATCTAAGTACGGATCCTCTTAAGTTCGGTCTTTAGTTTGTTACCATTCCTTCGTATGATCATTCTATCAATACGTCATTCCTCCATTTTCTCGATGTGGTGAAGATAGAGTTCATCTAAGTAATTCAAAATATCTTCGATTTGTCCCTCATGATGTTTCAGATACATCTTAATTGGACATTTTCCTATTTCAAATATCTGAGGTGGGGTAGGAGTATAAACTGAGGAAGATGGTGATACCAAATCACAGGTTTGATTCCGGGATGAATTAGATAACGTAGTTGAGGAAGAAGATGGGGAATGGATTCGCTTCTTAGGTGGTAATAGTTCTTCAGGAATAAAGAAATATCGAGGATTAAATAGTAGTGATGGTGGTAATATCGGAGATAGAGTCAAAATAGCTGGTGGAGTAATAGGATCTGGTGATGAAATAGGTAATTCCTTAGCATAAATTGCTTGTACGTCCTTCAAATAAGTATTATTGTAGAAAGATGAGAATACCGGTGGAATCATATTATCGTTAGAGTTTTCCGAAGAGTTAAAAGAATTGCTTCCCAATGAAACTGGGAAATAATCTGATGAGACCGAAGTATAGTTAAGAATATTCATAGAGGAAAAAGCATCCTCAATATCGGAAGTAGAGTGGTTGGGAGAAGACATCGTTCTATTAACAACCTAGTTGTAAATAACATAAGTTATTTATGTAATAGTATAATAGATATGTATATTTACATACTTGTTCCGGAATGTAGTGGCACGGAGGACTTTGATGGCTAGAAAAGAAATGTGGTTATAGTTAAGGTTTTGACCTTGTTCTCTATAACCATGGCGCTGATACCAATCTGTAACACCCCCATTTTTACAATATAGCAGCGGAAGCTAATCTGGGGTATTACTTCATGGATACAACAATCATAATCATAGAAAACAACTTTAAAAGAGACGTTGTTGGAAAATTTTAGTTTCATTAATTAATAATCAGGTTTTTACAAAATTCTGGTCCCATAATCTAAATATATGTTTGAATGATACGTTCTCCACATCTCGAGTCCATTGCACTCGTTACCCGCAACTTGCTCAATTACCTGAGATAAACATGCTTAAAAGGGTCAACACAAAGGTTGAGTGAAATTCATAGATTTGAAATGTAATAATTGATATAAAGTAATATTATAAATAATTGTTTAAACATATATTAGTTATGAACAATGATTTTTGTTTGATCTGTTGGGTCAATGTTTATTATATACCCGTTATTAGTAATAATCGCAATGAATCATAGTAACAATGTATTATCCCGTTATTGCCTTGTTTGGTCTGATTGGTCTTGTTCTCATGTCACCAACACATTATCATACAAAGTCAATTTAACGACTTGAAGAGCTCATAATATCAACATATTAACATCCAAAGTCAATTTAACGACTCGAAGTCAAATTTAACGACTTGTAGGATTTATTACTCTAACATTAATATCCAAAGTCAATTTAACGACTCGAAGTCAAATTTAATGACTTGTAGGATTTATGAAACTAACAGATTAATATCCATAGTCAATTTAACGACTTGAAGTCAAATTTAATGACTTGTAGGATTTATAACTTAGACATTGATTGTAATGATACATCAGATTAGCATATAGTCTGGTAAAACACTTGTATCCGTACTTTATAGCATGTATCCCCCTCACGGGTTTATGAAATAATTAAAGAGATTAAAAGTGAGGCTATGAACTCACTAAGTCATTGAAAAGTAATCACATTGTTATAAGATAAACGAGTATGTAAAAGAGTTTGTAACAAGCATGTATCCCCCTCGCGGGTTTATAAAACATGTAAAATAAGTAAAGGCGAGGTTATGAACTTCACCTGATAGGTAGATGTAATATATATTCCAAAATGAAAGCTGACGACCTTATCACAATCTTAACCGGGGAATGTTGATATAGTAAAATGATAGTAAACAACCACGTCACGCAACCTGAGTAAATATGTTGAGTCTTAGGAAGATTGTACTCTAGAACTTTAGTTTTAAGAGTTATGAGTTTGATTGAAGAGTTTGGAATTATTGTATCACTGTTCGGGCCATCATAATTCAGAAGTCATTCAGTAAACGTTTGAGGAGCTAGGGCACTTTAAATCGTAAACCCAACAACTCAGTCAGAACGTAATACCAAGATGAAACTCCTTAATATGAAGCTCCCTAGTATTGTGATATGATATAATCGGTTTTAAGCGTTTTGATCAATATCTGGAAATGTTAAGCACGAGAAGCGTTAATTAAAGTTATGTCTTGTAAGGTTTTAAACATGATTTTATACTTTTTCAAAATGTTACATTTTAGACCCTTAAGTTTGAAAAGTGGCAGAATTTACCCTTGGAGTTTGCACTTTTACGACTTTGGTCCTTCAACTTTAAAAGATATACCAAGTAAACCTTGTACTTTGGAAAGTGACATAATAGACCCCTATAGTTATAACTTTGATAAAATGACATATTCAGCCCTTCTAGTTATTAATTTCAGAAAGTTACGATATATACCCCTTGCATGGATTATAATTACAAAACATGTCCAAATTGCCATGCAAGCTTATGTTAACATTTCAAAAGATATTTATAAGTTATAATAAACTAAAATATGAAGTTTTAACGTAACGCAAGTTTAAAATAATGATTCGTTAAGCTAGGAAGCAAAACGGGTCAAATTAGGGTTTCAAAACGTAAACGCGCGGGTTTTAAGTTCAAATTCCTTCATTAATCAATAAAGTGGTTATTTTAACATTAGTTAAGCATGCTAGGATAGATTATAACAATATTTAATCATTATAACATTTAGTTTTAAGAAAAACGCGAAATTAGGGTTTCGGGTGTACGGTTTTGGATCAAAATGGAAAATGAGCATGAATTGAGTTATGAAACTTTAACAAGAGTATATTTAGGATCATATGAACATTATAAGAGTGTAGGAGCAGAAGTAGAATATCTAGAACCTGGGTTTGAGCTTCAAGGAGCAAAAATGGTGGAAATGGGTCGTTTCGGGTAGTATTTCCACTCGTACGCCTTGTATCTTGTTCCCGGGGCTTCAAATCTTCAAAGCTTCACTTCTTAGACTTCTTTAATGATCCTAGGATCATAAGGGAGCAAAGGATTGCTGCCTATAATGGGTATGAGATAAGAGAGTGGGGGATGCTTTGAAATGAAGGGTTTTGTGTGCTATTTATAGGCGAATGGACCTTGGAGGCTAAGGAAACTTATGTCAAAACTTAAACCTTGGGCTTAAGGTCTAATGCATAAGCTTGTGATAGGTGGGGATTGATGTGTAGCAGCTAGGGAGTGCCAAATAATGTATCATATATGCTTGAAATTAAAAATATAGGGTTTGTGGTGGTTATTGATGCCGCGACTGTTCTAGGTGACAAAGGAGGGATGTGGCTTGATTTGAGACCAAGAAATGGATCAAGGTGCTTTGTAAGCTCCTTGTAGTTGTAGTAGCTACATCATAGAGGTGGTTTCTTGTTTGGTTGTTCACAAAATGGGGCAAAAATAAAGGAAAAAGGGTACTCGGGTCTGTTTTGATTTCGGCTTGGATTTTGTGTGTTTTCAGGTTTTCATTTCATGTACAATGATAAAAAATGATTATAATATTATCTTAGGGTATGTAATAAGAAGTGTCAATAGGTTTTAGCAATTGGTTTGAGATAAAACGGGTCAAAAATGAAGAAGTAAGGTCGCGGTTTCCTAATGGGTTCAATTAGGGTTTTCTTGGCTTTCCTTGCTTATAATTCATGGTTAAAGATAAAGTTTTGGTAAATTAATGATCTAGTCAGTGTATTAAGGATTAGAAATGATAATTGAGTGGTGGTTCGAGTTATAATGGAAAGAAATGGTCGTGGGTTTGAATTAGGGCATGTAATGGACTTTTAGGGTTTCCAGGTTTTCTAATTCAAGTATATTGTCAAAGAAATGATAGATACTGATGGTTAATGATTTTTAAACTCATATTATGAGTTTACAATAGCTCATGGTTGCTTATTTGAGGTTGAATGGGTTAAAAATGAGAAAACGGATTAAGTGATCATTTAGGGCTCATTTAGGGTTTCTTGGATTCGATTCTTGTATAAATGAAGTAGGATTATGAAATAATGATGGAATAGGATTGATATGATTGTGAAATAAGTTATTACAACTTATTTGAGTGTTGGTTGAGGTTTAAAATGGATAATAATTGATAAACGGGTCATGGTTTAGAAACTAGCTCGGTTTTAGGGTTTAGGGTTTTGAATTAGGGTTTTGAGTGCAAAAAGGTGTATGAAAGCTTATGAATAGAATATATAGGGTTTATATATTGTAAAATGAGTATAGTAGCTTGTACATAAGTGGTGGTGAAGAAATTGAAATGAAAACGGAGGTAAAACGGCTATTTTAGAGATCATGCTTAATGACTTGAATATTGAGCTTTTAAGGACTTGTACCTTTCTTTGGATAGAATGTATATTCATATGAGATGTTATGATACTTGTACATGAGCTTTAATAGTTTGTACATTCACTTTAGATATTAATCTTTCATGGAATTAGGGTTTAGAGGTATATGATAACGGTTTAAAGCCCGTTTTGATATAACGTTGCGAATAGTACATTATAGGAATAATGTACCTTGTATTATGAATATGATGATATTGACTTGACATGTTATGATGATTGCTTGACATATATGAAGACAGGATTGCCATAGATAGGTTGCGTGAGCTCGTCTACTTTAGTTATGCAAGTTACTTTGTATACTGAGATATTGACAATGCAAGTAATGTAATAAAGCGAAAAATTTCCCCGTATAATTGTGATCATAGTAAAATAAGTTGATGAAAATTCTTGGGTTGTTATAGTCTCCATTCCACCAGAAAGTCTACGATCCTTCTCCAAATTCCTGCCAAATCCAAAGTCTCCAAAAAAAAGTCTCCTCTCTCCACAACACTCGAATCCATCTCCTAGTCTCCTCCACCAATCCCTCCAAATCCTCCACAAAGTCTTCCAAGAGTCTCCATCCCATCATCCTCCAGTCCTCTCCTCCACCTCCAAACCACCTTCAGAAATCTCCGTCCCAAAGATTATAGATGAAAGTTAAAGTGAGTAGAGACATGAAGGTCCTCAAACTACTCTGTCCTACTCTACAACTACTCTCTAACTTACTTACATACTTCTCTAATCCCAACTACAACTCTTACTGCTGGGGCATAATTTGATTTTTATGTAGGTTAAATCAAGGCCACAAGTCCCACGTGTGTGATGCATATATAATTAATTCCGACCATTAAAAATAATTACCTCTTTATCACACGTCTACTTATTCCAAAATCATGCCTCATGATGACAGCCAATAGATTTTTCCAATTCGATAGAACCTGGGTGGAGAGAATACTTTGATTTATGGAACCCAATTGGGATTTATGTGCCCACCAGCTTCTAACCGATGCTACGTTTGATCGTAAAGAATCGAAATTTATTAACCATTAAAAGTCAACATCAAAAAAGAAAAAGCTATCACAAGTCTTTGTCAAAATTTTCATACATATGGTATTGAAATCATTTGACATTGTATAGATCCTTGTGTGATTTCCATTGTTATTATTTGCAGATTATAACAGTAGAAATTTTTAGAAATACCGGGGAGATTCATGTAATGAGTGATGTCAAGGAATGATTGTAAAAGAGTTGCTAATCACGTGAGATATAGATTTTGAAATGAATAGATGATGAAGGTAATAATGATAATGAAAATGATAATGATTAAGGAACGGGTTAAAAGAAACTTGTTTGTACTTATGTTATATATTTAAGCCTACTTATTTATAATTAGTCACTTACAAAAAGAAGCGTTCAACTTCTTGTAACTGAGAATTTATAAATTCATAGTTCATAGATGTATTAATTTCCATTAATTCCAAATAAAGAAGTGACCTAATTATTTTCATTCAATAAGATGATCATAAATCGTCTTACCTAAGCATAAAAACATGATATGGTAATGAATGGTTACATAATCTTGAGATGTTGATTGTACTGATGCCCATATAATCGAGGATGAAAATTTATGTTGCAAAGGTATGAGGAGAGTATTTAGAGTTTGAGTATGATAGAATCGACAAATAATGTTGAGTTTTGATACCACCAGATAACAAGATGTAACAGAATTATCTCTTTATTATTTCATAGATAACTTTACATATGAAAAAGAGTTGATACTTATGCTAAGTATATTTTAGTAGGGTAAAAGTAACAGACGACAAAGATTGTTGCTTGATGATTAGGGTTTTTAGATTGAAGAAGATTCTGATGAGAGTTGAATATCCTCGAGAGTTTTTTTTAGGGTAGAAATCCAAAAGTAAGATTGGCTCTAAGTATGTTTTCCTGTGGCCCTGTTGTTTTTGCAGCACTTGGTCTGGTGACCTATCTTGTTGCAAACCTGACACTTGACACTGCAAGGTTCCGTGTGATGTAGTCTACATCTCTTACATAAGGGAAGGTTTCCAGCATATTCTGAAGGTTTCTTGTCTTCTATTCTGCTGTCGATGGTAATCATTGTTACGGTTGTTATTGTTGTGGTTATTCTGATAGTTGTTGTTGATGATGTTTCTCTTATCTTCTAATTTTCGTTTATGATCATTGGTTTCTTGCACAGAATCGCGTTTTATTATCTGATCCATTAACCTCTGGGATATGTTGATGGCTTCCTCCAAAGTTTGAGGTTTCGAGGCAGTAACGTTTCCTTCAATGCTTCGAGGTAGACCTCCGATAAAAGCTTCCAAGAGTTTCTCATTGTTTGGCACCATGTTTGGACACAAGGTGGTTAATTCTTGGAATCTTCTAACATAGGGTTTAAGATCATTTCCCTTTACACTCAGATTGTAAAGTTCCTCTTCCATTTTTCTGATCTCAGTCCGAGGGCAATACTTATTGGTTAAGAGTTCTTTTAATTCGGTCCAGGTGATCCTATTGGCTTGTTCTATTCCGTTAGGTTGGGCGTATGCATTCCACCAAGACAAGGCATCATTGGTTAGAGTACCAGTAGCAAATGTCACTCTGTCTTCCTCGGCACACTTGCTACGAGAAAACACCGATTCAGTCCGTTCAAACCAGCGGATGAGGTTAACAGCTCCTTCCATGCCATTGAAGTAGAAAGGTTGACAATTTATGAATTCTTTGTAGTTTCCTCTTTTTGCTACAGGAGGTTCTCTTGGTCCAGTATTCCTATTGGGATTGTCGGCATTTGCCATGGTAGCAGCTTGTGCTTCCAGGGCTGTAGTAAAATCAGCAATCAGTTGCCGGAGGGCATCCAAAGTTATGGCTGGTGTTTCGGATGTTGACGTCCTTTTGGGAGGCATTCTATCAACATAAAGATTCTCTCAAGTAGTAAGAATGATATCCTAAGTAATAAAAGAGAATGTGATGCTTAAAATGCTTAAGGAGTAATGAATTTTAAGCACTTATGGTATGATTTATAATGATGAAGACGAAAATAATGATTAAATGATGGAGATGATGATGAAAGAGAGATAAGTTGGAAACAATAAGGTACGAAACGGGATTGCCTTTATAAATAACTTGCCTTTTTACTGTACATAGTCAAAATTTGACAAGCGTTTTTATTTATACCACACATCCCATGGCTAGGATAAAGCTATAACTATTCTAAGAGTTTGTTGATTCTGAGCCGGTAGATGACATCCTAAAGATCCTCCTGGTCTATTTGGTGACCGAGCTTGGATTTCTCATTGATTTTGTTCAAGATCGAAATTCTGTAGAAACAAAGGCAATCTTATCCTATTTTGCCAACGATATCTTTTGAAGTTTGATAATCTGAGTACGGATTTTCTTGAGTTCGGTCTTTAGTTCGTCACTATTCCTTCGTATGATCATTCTATCAATACTCATTCCTCCATTTTCCTCGATGTGGGTGAAGAAAAAGTTTCATCTTAAGTAATTCAAAATATTTTCAATTTGTCCCCTACATGATGTTTCAAGATACAACTCAATTGGACATTTTCTATTTCAAATATCTGATGTGGGGTAGGAGTATAAACTAAGGAAGATGGTGATACCAAATCACAGGTTTATTCCAGGAAAAATTAGATAACGTAGTTTGAGGAAGAAGATGAGGAACATATAACGCATCCTTAGGTGGTAATAGTTCTACAGTGAATAAAGAAATATCGAGGATTAAATAGTAGTGATGGTGGTAATATCGGAGATAGAGTCAAAATAGCTGGTGGAGTAATAGGATCTGGTGATGAAATAGGTAATTCCTTAGCATAAATTGCTTGTACGTCCTTCAAATAAGTATTATTGTAGAAAGATAGAAATATACCGATGAATCATATATCGTTAGAGTTTTCCGCAGAATAAAAAGAATGCTTCCAATGAAACTGGGAAATAATCTGATGAGACTGACGTATAGTTAAGAATAATTCATAGAGAAAAAGCATCCACAATATCGGGAAGTGAGTGGTTGGGAGAAGACATCGGTTCAATTACAACCAAGTTGTAAATAACATAATATTTATGTAATAGTAATAATAGATAATGTATATTTACATAGTTGTTTCCGGAATGTATGGCACACGGAGGACTTTTGAATGGCTGAAAAAAGAAATGTGGTTAAAGTAAGGTTTTGACCTTGTTCTCTATAACCATGGCGCTGATACCAATCTGTAACACCCCCATTTTTACAATATAGCAGCAGAAGCTAATCTAGGGTATTACTTCATGGATACAACAATCATAATCATAGAAAACGACTCAAAAGAGACGTTGTTGGAAAAATTTAGTTATCATTCATTATATTCAGAGTTTTTACAAAATGCAGGTCCCAAAATCTAAAACATCATGTTTGAATGATAATAGTTCAGCCATCTTCGATTCCATGCCACTCCATACCGCAACTTGCTCAATTACCTGAGATAAACATGCTAAAAAGTCACCACAATGGTTGAGGAAAATTCATAGGTTTGATATAAACAGTTTGAATACAAGTAATAGTATAATAATTGTATAAACACAATTATTATGAAAATGATATTGTTATGATCTTGGGTCATGTTATTATATACCCGTTATTAGTACTAATCGCAATGAATCATAGTAACAATGTATTATCCCGTTATTGCCTTGTTTGGTCTGATTGGTCTTGTTCTCATGTCATCAACACATTATCATCCAAAGTCAATTTAACGACTCGAAGAGCTCATATATCAACATATTAACATCCAAAGTCAATTTAACGACTCGAAGTCAAATTTAACGACTTGAAGGATTTATTAATATCCAAAGTTAATTTAACGACTCGAAGTCAAATTTAACGACTTGTAGGATTTATGAAACTAACACATTAATATCCAAAGTCAATTTAACAACTCGAAGTCAAATTTAACGACTTGTAGGATTTATGATACTAACAGATTAACATCCATAGTCAATTTAACGACTTGTAGTCAAATTTAATGACTTGTAGGATTTATAACTTAGACATTGATTGTAAGGATACATCATATTAGCATATAGTTTGGTAAAACATTTATATTCATTATTTATAGCATGTATCCCCCTTGCGGGTTTATGAAAGCATTAAAGAGATTAAAAGTGAGGCTATGAACTCACTAAGTCATTGAAAAACAATCACATTGTTATAAGATAAATGAGTATGTAAAAGAGTTTGTAACAAGCATGTATCCCCCTCGCGGGTTTATAAAACATGTAAATAAGTAAAGGCGAGGTTAAGAATCTCACCTGATAGGTAGATGTAATATATATTCCAAAATGAAAGCTGACTACCTTATCACAATCTTAACGGGGATAGTTGATATAGCAAAATGATATTAAACAGCCACGTCACGCAACCTGAGTAAATATGTTGAGTCTTAGGAAGATTGTACTCTAGAACTTTAGTTTTAAGAGTTATGAGTTTGATTGAAGAGTTTGGAATTATTGTATCACCGTTCGGGCCATCATAATTCAAAAGTCATTCAGTAAACGTTTGAGGAGCTAGGGCACTTTAAATCGTAAACCCAACAACTCAGTCAGAACGTAATACCAAGATGAAACTCCTTAATATGAAGCTCCCTAGTATTGTGATATGATATAATCGGTTTTAAGCGTTTTAATCCATATCTGGAAATGTTAAGCACGAGAAGCGTTAATTAAAGTTATGTCTGGTAATGTTTTGAATATGATTTTACACTTTTTCAAAATGTACATATTTAGACCCTATGTATGTAACAATTGCCAAAAAAGCCGTTCTGGAGTTTGCATTTTTACGACGTTTGCGTCCTTACACTGAAATATATACCAGTAAACCATTGTTACTTTTTGAAAAGTGACATAATAGAACCCTATAGTTATAACTTTGATAAAATGACATATTCAGCCCTTCTAGTTATTAATTTAAGAAAGTTACGATATATACCCCCTGCATGGATTATAATTACAAAATATGTCTAAATTTCCATGCAAGCTTATTTTAACATTTCAAAAGATATTTATAAGTTATAATAAACTAAAATATGAAGTTTTAACGTAACGCAAGTTTAAAATAACGATTCGTTAGGCTATGACTCAAAACGTTTCAAAACGTAAACGCGCGGGTTTTAAGTTCAAATTCCTTCATTAATCAATAAAATGGTTATTTTAACATTATTTAAGCAACTAGGATAGATTAATATAACAATATATTATAACCATTATAGACAATTAGTTTTAAGAAAACGCGAAATTGAGGGTTGCGGTGAACGTTTTGGATCAGATGGAAAATGAGCATGGAATTGAGTTAAGAAACTTTAAACAATAGTATATTAGGAACATATGAACAATATATGGGTGTAGTATCAGAATTAGAACAATATCAAAAACCCTTGGGTTTGAGCTTCAAGTGACAAAATTGGTGGAAAACGGTCGTTTCGGGTAGTATTTTCCACACGTCACGCCTTTATCTTCACTCCGAGGCTTCAATTCTTTAGGGCTTTGCTTCTTGAACTTCTTTAATGATCCTAGGATCATAAGGGAGCAAAGTATTGCTGCCTATAAGGGTTATAGAGGAGGAGGTGTGGTGCAAATTGAGATGACGCAATCTAAAAGTCTTCTATTTAAAGGCCAAAAGCTTACCTTGGGTGCTTAAGGATCGAGATGACAAAAGCTTGTGACAGGTGGGGGATGATGTGTATGCCAAAGAATGAATCATACATGCTTGAATTTAAAAATGTAGGGTTTGTGGTGTTTGTTAATGCCGCGGCTGTTCTAGGTGACAAAGGAGGGATGTGGCTTGATTTGAGACCAAGAAATAGATCAAGGTGCTTTGTAAAGAGCTTGTAGTTTAGTACTGCATCATAGAGGTGGTTTCTTGTTTGGTTGTTCACAAAATGGGGCAAAAATAAAGGAAAAAGGGTACTCGGGTCAGTTTTGAGTTCGGTTTGGATTTTGTGTGTTTTCAGGTTTACATTTCGTGTACAATGATCAAAAATGATTAGAATATCATCTTAGGGTCTGTAATAATAAGTTTCAATAGGTTTTAGCAATTGGTTTGAGATAAAACGGGTCAAAAATGAAGAAGTAAGGTGGCGGGTTCCTAATGGGTTCGATTAGGATTCTGGCTTTCCTTGCTTATAATTCATGGTTAAAGGATTAAGTTTGGTAAATTATTGATCTTAGTCAGTGTATTAAGGATTAGAAATGATAATTGAGTGGTGGTTCGAGTTATAATGGAAAGAAATGGTTGTGGGTTTGAATTAGGGCATGTAATGGACTTTTAGGGTTTCCAGGTTTTCTAATTCAAGTATATTGTCAAAGAAATGATAGATACTAATGGTTAATGATTTTTAAACTCATATTATGAGTTTACAATAGTTCATGGTTGCTTATTTGAGGTTGAATGGGTTAAAAATGAGAAAACGGATTAAGTGATCATTTAGGGTTTCTTGGATTCGATTCTTGTATAAATGAAGTAAGATTATGAAATAATGATGGAATAGGATTGATATGATTGTGAAATAAGTTATTAGAACTTATTTGAGTGTTGGTTGAGGTTTAAAACAGGTAATAATTGATAGACGGGTCATTGTTTAGAAACTAGCTCGGTTTTAGGGTTTAGGGTTTTGAATTAGGGTTTTGAGTGCAAAAAGGTGTATGAAAGCTTATGAATAGAATATATAGGATTTATATATTGTAAAATGAGTATAGTAGCTTGTACATAAGTGGTGGTGAAGAAATTGAAATGAAAACGGAGGTAAAACAGCTATTTTAGAGATCATGCTTAATGACTTGAATATTGAGCTTTTAAGGACTTGTACCTTTCTTTGGATAGAATGTATATTCATATGAGATGTTATGATACTTGTACATAAGCTTTAATAGTTTGTACATACATTCACTTTAGATAATAATCTTTCATGGAATTAGGGTTTAGAGTATATGAAAACGGTCTTAAAAGCCCTTTGAATATAACGTTGCTAATAGTACATTATAGGAATACTGTACCTTGTATTATGAATAGATGAGTATTGACTATGACAGGATAATGATGATTGCATGACATATATGAAGACAGGAGTAGCCCACAGCTGGTTGCGTGAGCTCGTCTACTGAATAAAACCCAAATTTTTCTAAAGAACCCAAACTTCCTTTATCTTGCTTCAACACTTGTAAAGGCTTAACCTAACCTTAAAACCATCTTATTAGGTCTTAGATATGTTGTGTGTATGCTTGTATAAGTGATAGAAAAATTTATATGGGTTGTGTATATTGAGAGTTTTGAGCCGTGAACTAAGGAGGAGGAAAAGAGGAGAGGTTTTTGTGTTTTTACCTTATGAATGAAAAGTGTGTGAATAATACTAGCAAAGTCCTTAAGTACCACCTAGACTAGTCAAAGAAACATTAGGAGGATTTTAAGGAGTCTTTGGTCAAGACTTGTGAAAGTCTTTAAGTCTTAATGACTTGTGTTCTTATGTTCCCTTATATGGAAGTTATCCCATGATTTTAAGGAATGTGTTTGTTATCTAGATATTTCTTTGTGTTTTCTATCTATAAAAATCGGATGTATATATGTATAAGTGATAATATTGTGAAATTTTTGGGTATTGGGTATAAAAGTAGGTATTTGTTGAAGCGTAGAAAAGTTTTGGTGCTTCCGGGTATACCTAAATGTATTTAATTGCGAAACGTAAACGTTTTACGTAACCAATAAAAATAAAATATAAAAAGTTGATTATTACTTTCGTAAAAATAATATATTGCTTGTTTGACGCAAACTTTAATTCGTTTGGTGTCCGTTTACGTTAAATGTTGATTTTTAACTTACGCGATTTAACTTTAACTATTAAAATTAAAAGTAAACACGTACGAGAAAGAAAAAAAATAATTAGTGAAATATATGACGTCGTAAATGACCTGAAAATACGGAATGTTACACCCTAAAGCTTTACTTATTTGGTTTTCCTAAACCAAACGCACTCTAAAAGCCCTAAAAAGCTATTTTCATGAACCTAATAAGCTATAAGCCATAAGCTGATTTAATAAGCTGTTCTAATAAGCTAATCTATCATTTTTATAAGCTTAAAAACTAATCCTAAAATCCCTAGCCCATCGGGTTATTGTTTCTAAACCAAACGTGCCCATTTTGGATTTTTAAGCTCATAAGCTCTTTTCATAAGCTACAAGCTCGTAAAACTTACGTATTTTAGCTTATAGTAATAAGCTATAAGCTGCAAAACTAAGTTAGATTTGAAAAATACAAAGTATATGGTATTTGGACTAAAAACGCAAAACATTTCATGTAGAGGGGTGTATATTGTAACTTTTGAAATTATTAAACTTTCGGGCCAAAAATATAATTATTCTAAAGTTAAACTTCAGGGGTTTGTTTTGTCATACTCTAAAGTTAAGGGTTAAATATTTTAAAATCATATATTAAAGGGTTAAAAGTGTAAATATTTATATACCAAGGGTATATATTGTAATTTTCATATTCTCAAGGGTATACAATGTAATATTTTTATATTAATTATAAAAATATATTTAAATATTATAAGACTCAATTTTATTAAAACCCGACATAATTATCGTTATCATTTATCGATCGAGACGTTATAAATCAATTATGTTATATATTTAACATAGTTTATCATCCACTAGCTTTTGAAGAAATCTAAAATAATAAAATCTTATCATTTAATTATAACGTATCTCGTTACTAAGGAATTTCATGTGAGGGGATTTCATTTGGGTAGACGTTTTGACGAGTTACTGGATTTACGATTTAAAGTGTCCTAGAACCTCAAACGTTTACTACATGACCTCTGGATTATGATAGCTCGAACAGTGATAAGATATTTTCACAAGTTATCAAACCAAAAACCGTTAAACTTTATGAAATAAAGTTTGTAATATCAACAATCAAACTAAGACTTGACATATTACCCAGGTTGCATGACGAGGCTGTTTACTATCATTTGAATTAAATTTCAAATCAATCAACTACCTTGATAAGGTGAGTTCATAGTCCCACCTTTACATGTTTTCTAAATCCCGTGGGGAGATACATGCTATAAACCATGAATACAAGTGTTTTACAACTGTATACTATCCTGATATATTATTGCCTAAGTTTGCTTTCACTGCCAATATTTCTTAATCATGAACCATTAGTCACTTGCGAGTGAACGTGAATATTGTGGATAGATCTATTGGGGGTGACGACTCCCGTTGGTGTACCCGTACATGGGGTAACCAAACGCACTATATTTGAGAACAAAGGATAACTTTGGCAAGTTACCTTTCCTTAAGGACAGTTGTTCCTTCAAGTCGTTAAATTGACTTCGGATGTTAATGTTTGGTTGCATGAGCTTAGGGCAATAATACTGTTTTCCATGATAATTGTATTCGTTGCAATTATTACCACTTATGATGACTTGTATTCAAACATTTCATTACAAACACTATGAATTTCACTCAACCGTTGTGTTGACCATTTTAGCATGTTTATCTCAGGTAATTGAGAAATCTATAGCACGGAGTGGCATTGGACATGAGGACGTCCAAACCTGTTATCATTCAATTTTATGTTTTGAAATATATTTTGGGACCTCTTTTGTAAAAACTCTGATGAATAATGAATGATAACTTATCTTTCAAAAACGTCTCTTTTAAGTCATTTTCTATTATTGTGACTATGATTCATGAAGTAATATCCAGATTAGCTTTCGCTGCTATATGTCAAATATGGGGGTGTTACATTTTACTTTTCTATTACGATCATTAATGACTGTGTATAATTCATGACTTAGGTAAGCTTCTTGTTCAGAATGACCATCTTTAACTGTATATCCTAAAACTCCGACTCTGTCTTTGTATCGTTCAAGCTCACTGGTTAATGATTCAATTTCACTGTTTGACTCTTGATTTACCTTGTTACAGTTTTCTACTTGAGATTTTGTTTGTTTAATTACAGACAACATCATATCGTTCTTTTGTATAGGAGGAGGAACATAATTATCTGTGTAACACCCCCAAAAATGTATGTCGCAATGGAAGTATATCCGGGGGGAGTTACTTCATAATACACAGCGCTAGATACAAGAGAACGACCTCTAAATGTGTCGTTTGAAAAATAATCTCGTTGATTTCCTTGAAATTGGTATAACATTTGTCCTTTATTGCATCTCATCCATGAATAACTTGAATGTATAGACTCGAATGGCACGTCAGTAAGCCAAGTATTTTATCACCTTGAGAAAAACATGCTTTTTTAAAAATAAAACGGTTCAACATAAGTTGGTGCGTTCATAGGTTAGTTTATATATGTATGTATGTTTCAAATGAATGTTTTTGTCCATGTGTCATCACAGTTACCATGTAAAAATTCCCAAAGATTTATAAGAATGCACGACCATTTATGTCACCTAAAGTACCAATCGTATCCCAGAGATTTATAAAGATGCATGATCAAGTTAATGTCACCAAAAGTACCAATTCTTTTTCCCAAGATTTATAAAGAATTCAGAGTCAATTTAATGTCACCAAATTGTACCATCTTATCCAAAGATTTATAAATAATGCATGACCAATTTAATGTCACCAAAATGTTTCAAGTATGTATTGCCACTTTATTAAAGGCATAGTAAATATTCATGTGAGTATAAAACAATGATTTACAATTACTTAAGTTCATGATAATTCGATGCACTTATATAACAATAAAGTGTTATATTGTAAGTATTTGTGGCATGTAGGCCCAATCAATGTAATCTTATACATGATTTGCTTTCACTTACGACCATGTTATACGTTCATTTGCCCAGTGTTAGCTATTTTTTTTTTTTCAACCCGAACGGGGTTTGTCAATCCCGAATAGATCTATTTTATAATTTGCGTAGACAACATGCTATATCGTTTCGTTTGCCAGTGATAGCTTACACCTAGAATGTGTGGTTCCCAAACACCCGAATAGATCTATGCATATCATTCGTCGCTCACCCTCCAAGGGTTTTACTGTTCTTGAAGCGTGTGGGTCGACTTATATATATAGAACATCACAAGTGTCACCGCAAGAACACCGGGCCTTTATTTAATAAATATGTACTCCCGTTACGGTGTCCCCTCCAAGAACAACGGGCATACTGTATTGTTATTGTTCCATCCGCTTATGCTACGTCCGTTATCATTTCAAAAGTAAAGTACATTATATTTTGTGGACCAAAATAATGAAAGGTAAGAATAATATTCCGCATAGAGAGTATGTAAAATGAGTATGTGAACCAATTTGTAATCAACCATGTAAATGCATTTGCAAACAAGCATGTTCTCACCGAAAAAATATATGTAAAACATGTAAAACGTGGGACTATGAAACTCACAATATCCTTTAAAAGCAATCATATTGTTATAAGATAACCGAGCAAGTAAAAGAGTTTATAGACAAGCATGTATCCCCCTCGCGGGTTTATAAAACATTCAAAAGATTGAAAAGCGAGGCTATGAGACTCACCTCGATGATGAAGAACGATTGACAGATACGCATCTAATATGCACAACACGAACGGAAGACGAAGCGGCTCAATCAAGAAGTTGCAACTAATCTTAACGGTTAACGTCCACTAGCCTAGTTGATAATGTATTTGTGGGCTTCCCGTTTGAATGGTAACATCAACGCACACGTTGATTAAAGTCTTGCTTTCCAAGTTTGTAAATAGTTTGGTGGTTGATTAAATAAAATAAATATTGAAAAGTGTAACGCAAAGTATGTTATATATCTGTATATAGTAATATGATAAATATAACCCTTTTATAACTCATTACGTGAATTATATAATAAAGACAAATACAATACTAAGAAATAAATTAATGTGACATATATAATGCTTTGCAAGTATTATATAATAAGTGTGAGTAAAATAATTAAACCAATTAGTTTGACTCGTTTTCTGAAATCACCACTTAATTAAATAAAAAGTTCTTGCATAGGCGTAAACGTACGTTTTAAGGTTACCACTTATGTTTAAACGATGTTTGTAAAGTTTTTACAACAATTGTTATGTTATCTTCTAGCTGACAATTATAAAATATAAAAAAATATTTTATAAATTTATATTTCGTTTCTCGAACGCTGTCGTGTCTAAAATAGTTATCTTATTGTAAAAGTACAGTTTTCGTTCGTTTATCTGGTTATTGTATAATACAAATTATTATATCTTTAAAATATAACTTAGTCCCTTTTATCGGTTTCTAAAATAATAGAGGCTTTAGTAAAACATTACTAAATATAAAAAGTTATATAAATTTCGTCATGACCTTCCCGGTTATATAACGTTTCCCCATATTTATAAAACCTAATGTTTTCGTTTCCACTTTTCAACAAACCGCGCGTTGCAAAATATCTACGTGTTTTAAATATATATTTATATATATTTATAACTAAACCAAATTTATAAAAATACCTATTTATTTAACAATTAACCACCATTTTAGTTCCGATTTATACTTTATAAAGTCACGTGTTATATTTATTAGTCAAGTGTATAAACCAAACGAACCCTTGTTGTTTCGCTAAACCAAACGCATCATTTGTTGTCTTCTCTAAACCCAAACGCACCTCTTACGGTTTTCCTGCTCACCCATACACACCCTTACGGTGTTATCCAGAAAACCAAAGACTCCAGTTTGGTTAAATGCCTACCAATCACCCCCCTTATGTGGTTTTATAACAACCAAACATACCCTAAGTGGCTGTTTAACAGCCAAACGCACCCGTGTGCGGTTAGAACAATCAAACACCCCTTTGTTGTGAAACTGTCAACCAAACGCACCTCTTGTGCGTTTCTGTTAAACCAAACGCACCTTAAGTTGTGTTTTAAGAAAACAAACGGCACCTTTTTTGGTACAACAAGTCAAACGCAGCCTTGTGGGCTGATAAACTCGAAACAAACATACGCCCCTTATGGTGTCACAAAACCATCCGTACCCGTGTGCGGTTCCACTGCTAAACCAAACGTACCACTCATGTCTCTACTATAAACCAAACGACACATGTTGCGTTTATAAATAATCAAAGCACCCTATTTTGGGCTGACGAAACCAACACAGCCTAGCTGCAGGAACCCGGAACAAACGCCACCCCTTTGGTGAGCGGTTTATCAACCAAACGAAAACCCCTATCTGTTTACAACAGCCAACGACACCCGTGTTGGTGACAAATAGCAAAAACCCAAAGCACCCTAGTTGTTTTTCGAACAAAACAACGCACCCTATTCTTTGATAATACCACAACGCACACCTACTTGGGTTTATGAACCCCCGCACCTATGCGGTGCTAAACGAAGAAAACAAGCACACCCCTACGGTGTTTTTTTATAGCCGAACCAAACCACCCTCGTAGTGGTTTTCACCACAAAAACAATCACGCCCTTCGTGGCTTTTAACAAACCAAAACGCACCCTCGTTGGTGGTATAACCACCAAAATAAACACCCATTTTGGGTTGTTTAACAAACCCAGCCGCACCCTTGGTGATGGGGAGGGTGGTGCGTCGTCGGAAAAATGAGAGGAGGTGGGGGGTGATGGTGGAAACGGGATGATGTTGATGGTTGTGGCAGTGGTGACGACGTGGGGTGGCAGCGGGGGTTCGCGGTGGTGGTGGGGACGAAGGTTGTGGGCGTGCGGCGCGTGTCCGTGATCGGATAGATCGGGCGAAGAGAAACATATTTGGTTTCGGTCGGAAAAGTTGGCCGGAAAAGTTTTCCGGTGGCGGCGGCGTGGTGGCCGGAAGTGGCTGACCGGTGGCGTTGGTGGCCGGTTAATGAGGAGGGAGAGAGAGAGATGAGAGGTGTAATGTGTGTGTTTTTGTATATAAATGAAATAAATGATATAAAATTTATATATATATTAAAACTTAAAATTTAATGTGACAAGTTTTAATAGTTTGGGGTAAATTTTGTAAATATTACCCAAGGGACCATAAGTGTAATTGTTGAGAAACTTTTATAAAATATTGGTTCGGGACTCGTTTGAGTGACTTAACGGATGTTTCAAAATACGAAACTTGCGCCATTGTTTTCCAAATCATTTTTCTGATAAAAATGAGTATTTACTTGATAGTATTTCATAAATACATCGTAGCATTTATATAAATATTTGTTATTTACTTGGTGACTCGGTTATTTCTCGTCCGAAAGTAAAAATAAAAACAAATTTCTAACCTAAATATTTGCGTTATCAACCAACGTTTTCGAATAAAATGATGACTAATTTATTAAATATTTTTATTTAATAAAAAGTGTTAATTAAATATAATTTAATTATTTTCTTGTTTCTAAATCTTGCGAGAGCATTTCAGTCACTTTCTGACTGTTTTCGGGTCTCGGGCAAAACTGAAAAGTTGTTAGGAATGTCGTTTTACATCAAATTGCTTTAGAGTCCGAATAATGAAAACGTGATTTAGCTGCTCGTTTTTGATAATCAACTTAGGAATAACATATATCTCTTTTAAATATGTTCTGAAAAATTACCAGTTACGCGGTAATCGCTTTTATGTGACAATTAAAGACCAAAAGTCAAAAAGTCAAGTCAGACCCTAAAAATTAAAGGGAAAAATCGTCATTCAAAAATTTGAAAATTATCGGATGTTACAGTACCTACCCCTTAAAGAAATCTCGTCCCGAGATTAAATTTGTGTTATCCAATTGTGTGACCAAGGAAAGACTTAAGGTTTAATAAACTCGTTCTAACCAAGACGCTGATAACTTTATTCAGCAAAATTCGGTGTTTCTACACTTCTCAATCTACCAAAAATTTTGGCTAGGTTTGTCCAGGATATTTAATCCATCAAACTGGGTATCTTAAAATATATCATTACAGATCTTATGACTGGTATAACCGCATTATAGGGAAAGTCTCATTATAGTGAAAACCTCAAGAAGAAGGTGTAGTCGCGTGAGTATGTTTGTATAAGTTTCTAAATGTCTGAGGACGGAGTCTCGTTTCTACAATCTGTAAGGTTTGATGATTCACATCAACGTGGCTTATGGATGTATATCCCATCTTACTTGGCAGTACTAGGATGCATCGCGACCTAAGTCTTCCTACTAGTGGTCCGAAATGAATAGTCCGACTATCTGTTTCGTCGATAGGTGTTTATTCTGTTTAGGTGGGTTGCATTACCTTTATTGCTAAAGTTGTACCTAGTGGGGGGGGGGACCCCCCCCACCCATATCCTCACTCTTTACAACTCTTATATTTAATCCGCCTCTCAGGACCCAAATCAGCCGACCATAAGTCAATACTATAAACAAATGTGATGGGATGCCGGAATGAGACATTTAGAGAAACATATTCCCAGATACAGTTTAACAAAAAGGGAGAGCTCGCGGAAGAAGGACTTATGGGATAGACTACGGTTTATGGTACTCAGTCGCTAGTTTAAGGACGTATCACTCCATTACTCAGCGTTTAACAGTTGTAAGTTCCACTAACAGTTCGTGATCGCGAGGATTAGCAACGACAAAAGTAATAACTTAATAATGAGATAAGGTAGTTCCAAGCGAGGCCTTAAGATGCTGCTGAGTGGCAAGACACGATTGTGTCTCTAGACCCTTTTAACGGATTCTGGTGATTATCGATTTAGGTTAATTACTGTCTCATATTGGATACCATTTAAGGCCCCCCCCCCCCCCCCCCCCTCCCCCCCCCCCCCCCCCCCCCCCCCCCCCCCCCCACCCCCCCCCCACCCCCCCCCTCATTTTAATTTCATTACTTCATAAGAGCGTCCTAATTTATGTAAGTAAGAAATGATAAACTTATGGTTCGGGGATTTACAATTTATTTATTTAAATGAAGAGGCGTCCCAATCCTTTCAAATAAAGAGATTATAAATCATCTTACTTAATAATTCCCGATGTAATACGCGTACTCACATAACCTTGACATGTCGCTGCATGTGCTCTAATGAGTAAGGGACGAGTGTTCAAAAACTCGTCTTCGGAGACAGGGAGTAAAACAATCAGGGAAGAACGACATAGTGTTCAAAATAGTTGATGAATACTCGGTTAGAGTAAATACGAGAGGTCTTATAAACGTGAGTTTATACATAGATTATGTATCAATCCTCCTATTTTGAAAGTTCGCACATTACAAGACTTGTAATACTTAGATTCACACATAAATCCATGTAAACAGAACTGTGACGGGTTTTTGTATACATTAGCAATTATCATCTCAATCTCATATTACAAGTTCCCGCCATACAAGACTTGTAATATTAGATACATACAATAATTCAATGTAAACAAAATTATGCGGGTCTCCGTGTATACAATATAGTATAAAGCTATGAAGTAAAATAATATCCTTAGACGACCATTGTTCTAACTTACAATGTCGGAGAACGAATGGAGTCCATTGTGCAACCACATGTCTAAGAAGTAAAATGAGACCATTGTATAACTCACAATGTCTGAGGTATAATTGAGACCATTGTGCAACTCACAATGTCTTAAGAAATGCTCTGGTATTTATATAACTAACTCTTATATAAATAAATGTGCGATATACGCAAAGGGATGTAAGCATAGATATTAATATATGTATGTCATGTAAGCACTTAAAGGTAACAAGTAACCTAAGCAAGTAGTGTGTATGCACTTTGAAAATGTTTGTTTGTGATGCAATTATGCAGAAAAGGCTATTGTATAGGGTAAAATTATGCACCTAGTCTCTATTGCCAGTATCTCTGATACCAATATGTAACACACCTAAAAATGCGTGTCGCATCGGAAGTATGTCCGGGGGAGTTACTTCATAATACACAGCGCTAGATACAAGAGAACGACCTCTAAATGTGTCGTTTGAAAAATAATCTCGTTGATTTCCTTGAAATTGATATAACATTTGTCCCATAATTGCATCACTTGAAAAACTTGATGTGTATAGACTCACAATGCAACTTCAAGTAAGCAGTATCTATTCACATGAGAATCAAATGCTTAAAGGTCAAACATAAAGTTGGGAAGTTCATAGGTTAGTTAAATTATGAATGTAAGTTTCAATTGAATGTTATTTGTTCCACTGTGTCAGCATTAGTTCCATGTAAATATACCAAAGATTTATAAAGAATGGCACGACACATTTTATGTCACCAAAGTACTAATATTATCCCAGAGATTTATAAAGGAATTGCATGATCAATTTAATGGTCAACAAATAGTACCAATCTATCCCAAAGATTTATAAAGAATGCTTTGATCTATTAATGTCAACAAAAGTTCACCAAATCTTATCCCAAAGATTTATAAAGAATGCATGACCAATTTAATGTCACCAAAATGTTTCAAGTATGTATTGCCACTTTATTTAAGGCACAGTAAATATCCATGTGAGTATAAAACAATGATTACAATTACTCTAAGTTCATGAAATCGATGCACTAATATAACAGTAAGAGTTCATATGTAAGTATTGTGGGCCCTGTAGGCCCATCCAATCGTAATCCGACATGTTATAACGTTCGTTTGCCCAGTGATAGCTAATCACCCGAACGGGGATTATCAATCCCGAATAGATCTATTTTATAACTTTCACGTAGACAACATTCTATAACGTTCGTTTGCCTAGTGATAGCTAATCACCCGAACGAGGATCACCACAACGACTAGATCATTTCAAATTCATTCGCGCTCACCCTCCAAGTGATTTACAGTTCATGAAGCTGTGACGTAGACTTATATATATATATACCCATCACAGGTGTCCCCCTCAAGTAAAACACCCGGGCTTTATTTAAAGAATTATGTTACGCCCGTTACCGGTGTCACCCTCCAAGAACACCCGGGCAGTACTGTATTGTTATCTGTTTCCAATCGCTTAAGCTAATCCGTAATCATTTCAAAGTAAAGTTTCATTTATTTGTGTACAAAATGAAGTCCAAAAGTAACTATATTTACCCCTATAGCGAGCTATGGTAAATGAGTTTGTGAACCAATTTGTAATTCAACCAATGTAAAGGCTTTTGCAAATCAAGCATGTTCTCACCCCCTAAAAATATATGTAAACTTGTAAAACGTGGAGAGGCCTATGAAACTCTTAATATCCTTTAAAAAGCAATCATATTGTCTATAGGATAACTGAGCAAGTAAATGAGTTTATAGAAAGCATGTATCCCCCTCCGGCGGGTTTATAACATTTAAAGATTGAAAAGCGAGCTATGAGGACTCACTCGAATGAATAGTAGAATCGATTGACAGATAGGCATCTAATAATCACAACATGATCGGAAGACGAAGCGGGCTCGATCAAGAAGTTGCAAACTAATTCTTAACGGTTAAGTCCCTACTAGCTAGGATAATGTATTTGGGTTTTCACCGTTGAATGGTCACATCAAAACGTTAATACACGTTGATACAGTTTAGATTTCTAAGTTGTAATAAGGTGGTGTTGGATTAAATTAAATAAATTAAATGTAAAACGCAAATTATGTAATAGATTCTGTCTATATTAATATATTGATAAATAACACCCTTATATAATTCATACCATGAATTTTTATATACAAAGACAAAACAATCTAAAGATTAATGTGAGTATATAATGTTTTGCCAGGTATTAGATAATAAGTGTGAGTAAATGATTAAACCATATTAGTTTGACCCGTTTCGACATCACCACTTAATTAAATAAGAAGTTTCTTTGCATAGCGTAAATGTAGTTTTAGGTTACAACCTTTTGTTTAAACGATGTTTGTAAATTTTTACATCAGAATTGTTATGTTATCTTCTAGCTGACAATTTTAAAATATAAAATAATATTTTATAAATTTATATTTCGTTTCCTCGACGAGTCGTGTCTAAAATAGTTATCTCATTGTAAAAGTATAGTTTTCGTTCGTTTATCCGGTTATTGTATAATACAAATTATTATATCTTTAAAATATAACTTAGTCCCTTTTATCGGTTTCTAAAATAATAGAGGCTTTAGTAAAACATTACTAAATATAAAAAGTTATATAAATTTCGTCATGACCTTCCCGGTGATATAACGTTTCCCCATATTTATAAAACCTAATGTTTTCTTTTCCACTTTTCAACAAACCGCGTGTTGCAAAATATCTACGTGTTTTAAATACATATTTATATATATTTATAACTAAACAAATTAATAAATACCATATTTATTTAACCATTAACCACCATTTTAGTTCCGATTTATAATTTATAAAGTCTCGTGTTATATTTATTAGCCAAGTGTATAAACCAAACGAACCCATGTTGTTTCGCTAAACCAAACGCATCCTCTGTTGTCTTCACTAAACCCAAACGCATCCTTACGGTTTTCCTGCTCACCCAAACACACCCTTACGGTGTTATCCAGCAAACCAAACACCCCTGTTTGGTTAACTGCCTAACCAAACACCCCCTTTTGTGGTTTGTTTTAATAACAACCAAATGCACCCTAAGTGGCTGTTTAACAGCCAAACACACCCGTTGTGCGGTTTAGAACAATCAAACACCCCCTTTGTTGTGAAACTGCCAACCAAACGCACCTCTTGTGCGTTTCTGTTAAACCAAACACACCTTAAGTTGTGTTTCAAGAAAACCAAACACACCCTTTTTGGTACAACAAGTCAAACGCAGCCTTGTCGGTTGATAAACTCGAAACAAACAAACGCCCCTATGGCTGTCCCGAAACCAAACGCACCCTTGTGCGGTTCCCGCTAAACCAAACGTACCCACTCATGTCTCTACTAAACCAAACGCACCCTGTTGCGTTTTATAAATAATCAAACGCACCCTATTTGGGGCTGACGAAACCAAACGTAGCCTAGCTGCTGACCAGACCCCAAACGCACCCCTTTGGTGCGGGTTTTCAACCAAACGAACACCCACTAAGCTGTTTTATAACAGACCAATACGACACCCCGGTCGTTGCAATAGCATATACCAACGCACCACTTAGTTGTTTTTCGACAAAACCAACGCACCCTAATCTTTGATAAACCACAACGCACCCTACTTGGGTTATGAACCCAACGCATCCTATGCGGTGCTAAACGAAGAAATAAGTACACCCCTACGGTGGCTGTTTTAATAGCCGAACCAAACCACCCTTGTGGTGGTTTTCACCACAAAAACAAACACGCCCTTCGTGGCTATTACAATACCAAACGCACCTTCGGTGGTGGTATAACCACCTAAATAAACACCCATTTCGGGTTGTTTAACAAACCCAGCCGCACCCTTGGTGATGGGGAGGGTGGTGCGTCATCAGAAAAATGAGAGGAGGTGGGGGTGATAGTGGAAACGGGATGATGTTGATGGTTGTGGTAGTGGTGACGACGTAGGGTGGCAGTGGGGGTTCGCGGTGGTGGTGGGGACGAAGGTGAGGCACGTGGCGGCGTGTTGTCTCTTAGATCGGATAGATCGGGCGAAGAGAAACATATTTGGTTTTGGTCGAAAAAGTCCGCCGGAAAAGTTTTTCGGCGGCTGCGGCGTGGTGGCCGGAGGTGGCTGACCGGCGGCGGTGGTGGCCGGTTAATGAGGAGGGGGAGAGAGAGATGAGAGGTGTAATGTGTGTGTTTTTGTATATAAATGAAATAAAAGATATAAAATTTATATATATATATATATATATATATATATATAGATATATATATATATATATATATATATATATATAATATTTAATAGTATATTAAAAACTTTATCAGTGTGACTGTTTTAATAGTTTGGGTATATTTTGATAAATATTACCCAAGGGACCATAAGTGTAATTGTTGAGAAACTTTTATAAAATATTGGTTTGGGACTCGTTTGAGTGACTTAATGGATGTTTCAAAATACGAAACTTGCGCCATTGTTTTCCAATTTATTTTTCTGATAAAAATGAGTATTTACTTGATAGTATTTCATAAATACATAAACGCGTATCATTTATATAAATATTTGTTATTTACTTGGTGACTCGGTTATGTCTCGTCCGAAAGTAAAAATATAAACAAATTTCTAACCTAAATGTTTGCGTTATCAACCAACGTTTTCGAATAAAATGATGACTAATTTATTAAATATTTTTATTTAATAAAAAGTGTTAATTAAATTTAATTTAATTATTTTCTTGTTTCTAATTTTGCTCGAGGGCATTTCAGTTCACTTTCTGACGATTTGCGGTCTCGGACAAACTGAAAGTTGTTAGGAATCGATCATTAATGACTGTGTATAATTCATGACTTAGGTAAGCTTCTTGTTCAGAATGACCATCTTTAACTGTATATCCTAAAACTCCGACTCTGTCTTTGTATCGTTCAAGCTCACTGGTTAATGATTCAATTTCACTGTTTGACTCTTGATTTACCTTGTTACAGTTTTCTACTTGAGATTTTGTTAGTTTAATGACAGACAACATCATATCATTCTTTTGTACAGGAGGAGGAACATAGTTATCTGCATCGTCTCCAATAGTAAGCATATAATTAGTATAAGAAATAACATCGTTGTTACCCTTAAGCTCATCGTATGACTCATTAGTAGATACGATGTTTTCAATATATCCCAACTCTTGTATATTAGAATTAAGCACATTAGAATCATGATAGGTGTCATAATGAGGTACCTCAAAGAGTGTGTCAGAATCATAACGAGGTGCAACCGTGTCATCATTGAGAGAACCAACAGGAGCTAAGTTTGCCATGAAGATTGCATTTGCTGTAGCTTCGTCATCACAGTCTAAATCATATGCATCAACATGGTATGCCTTGAAATTTGCTGTAGCTTGTAACTGGAGGTCCTCACAGTCATTAGTTTCTTCCAAACTGTCAGCTAAGAAATCCTGTTGCTCTTTTCCTTAAAATTTTCTTCTTGTGCTTGAGCAAGTAGCATCTTTTCCTTAAACCATCCAGAATCTTTCACCCTTTTCCTTGCAGTACACTGCTTAGCCATATGACTTCACCTTTGTAGTTATAACATCTAATTACCCTTGATTGATTTGCCCCTGTATTTGCAACTGCATTTCTAGCATTTCTCGCAAAACTTTTGAGACTATCTACCTTGAACATTCTGAATCGTAACTTAGCTATTTTGAATTGTAGCTAGAGTTCTTGGATTAGACAAAGTTTGAAGTTGGTTATTGGTGGGAGGAAATTTTGAGCGGTACATAAAAATAAAAAAGTTCATAGCTTTATTGAGACTGGCTATTGGATCATCTGTTGGAAGAAAGGTTGGTATAGCAAGTCCGGTATCAGGTTGAAATGTAGGTGGTTGTTGAACAACTGAAGGTACATAGCTTTGAAGTGGAGGTGACTGAATAAGTTGTTGGGTTATTAGAGTGTTTGATTGATAGTGCTGATACGGTTGATAAACTTCAGATGGTTGAGTATGATACTGTATCTGCTGACTGTTGTATGAAGGAGGTGGGTTGTAGGTATTTGCCAGCAAAGCAAATGGTTTCGGGAATCATTGTCGCATTTCTCGAACTTCTTTAGCATCTTTTTCATTGTGTTTGAGGAAAGCATAGAACTGATGAAAGTTCACACTATGAATATCTCTTGCTTGTTTAGCTGTTGTGACAAACCTACTCCACTTAGGTTGAAGATGATTCATAAAATTCGTGTTGATTTGCATGTTTAACATAGACATAGAAATCATTTTCATGTCATTGATCAATTTGTCATATCTCAGATAGTATGAGTGGATTGATTCTCCAGGCTCAAATGTGAATTTATCAAATTAATCATATAACATTGACTCACGTTCTTGCTTGGTCATCTCTGTGCCTTCCATAAGTTCTTTGACTCGATCCCATATTTCTTTTGCAGTATGAAAGTGGTTGATAAGAATGTAAATGTCGACTGGCAATCCAAGAAGAATGATATTGACAGTTCTAATGTAACTATCGTATCGTAACTTCTCTTCTTGATAAAGGTCTGCAACTTTTTGAGGAAGACGGATGTCAGTAACGCCATCTGTGTCTTTAACAGTAATCTCTGGTAAGAGTTTAACAGGACCATTCTTGATTGAGTCAATTAACAGTTCTCCATTCTCTTTTCCTTGGATATATAGCATAATCTGAGTCTTCCAACTATCGTACATGCCTTTCTCTAGTATCAGGGGACGGTTTTCAGAACATGCTACAATAACGTTTTCTGCCATTGTTACCATTGTGAATTTGATTATGTAGAGTTCGTATGAATTAATATTTGAGGATCGTGTTGACAAGAAGAAGTGTTGCTTTTGTGAAAGTTTTGTCGAAAGATGGTATTTTTAATCCATCCTATGGCGATTGATACCAATTGATATGAAATCATACTATTAGATTATCAAGTTCGCAGCGGTCGATACACATTCGAAAAATACATATAACAAATCACGAGTCGAAAGAAGCTCATAGCCCAAAGAATGATTCATACGGACGAACACACGCTATGTCGGATAAACATAAGCCCACTCATTTATTATTTGTCACTTACAAAAAGAGCGTCCCAATCCTGTAAGTAAGGAATTATAAACTTATGGTTCGGCGATTTATAATTCCCTTATTCAAATGAAGAGGCGTCCCAATCCATTTCAATAAGGTGATTATAAATCGTCCTACTTAAGTATCGCCGCACAAAAACACGATATCAAAACAAGACCAGATGTTAAATTAATCAGTGGAATTGAGGAACTATGTCGGATTCAGATATTATCACAAGGGAATAAAGTAAACATGGAAAAAGTTTCGAAGATTAATCGTAATATATCAAAAAGACATAGCCCATAGTATAGGCTATTCCTTATATAATTATAAAAGTAATAAAGAGAAAATGCTGAAAATATAGAATAAATAACCAGTATTTACCGCTCTAGGTGAGTAAACGAGAAATCAAGAAGTACGCAAAAATCAGAGTGATCAATATTTATATATCGGACCGATATAAGGTAAATAGTAAGATGTCATAGGATAGACGCAAGAGAGCGAAATCATAAGCAAGTATTAAATACTCGTTACCCATGTAATAGAAGTAAAGAGGCAAAAGAGAGCTTATAGGGGATCAGAGAGCATCGCACTGCGAATCGGATAAAACAAGGATACTCTAAATTTTTGAAAATCGGTGGTCATAGTCTATAGGTTTTGAAAACGACCGAAAGTTCTATCTATGACCCTTAGCACTGACACACCAATACTGTACACCAACCCAAATTCTGGTAGCATCGGAATAGTAAACATTAGGTTCAACTTCATAGTCCATACGCAACAAGTCACCAAAGAAAACACTCAAAGAGACGTTAAATAGATTCACTTGTATATATTAAATCAGAGATGAAACAAAGGACCCCTTTATTACGCCAATAAGATACATTTAGTTTAAAAAAACTTATTTTGTCGAATGAAATACAAGTTATTAAGCCTTCAAAAACATATCCGCGCGACTCAAATGCTCCCAATGCTCAGCTAGCAAAAATAATAACCTGAGAAAATACATGCTAAAACGTCAACAATAATGTTGGTGAATTCATAGGTTTAGGTAAAAGCAGTATTGAAATAATTTAAGAAATATTTCAGAAGAAAAGTAGCGTTACAACATTTAAAAGTATCAGTTCCGAAATCCAAGTAGGAATTTAATAAATCATGAAAAGTTAATGAAATCAAACAGTTTAGTGGATCCGTAAGTCGTTAAGTAAAGGCGGGACTAAGGACGTATTCCAAATCCAAACGCGACTAGGAATGTACGTATTCCATAGTCCAAAACAGGTATTGTAGACGAGAGAAACAGATTCACCAAGTCTAAATATAAAACAGGTATTATTGCACTAAGCTCATGAAACCGAAACCTTAACTGTCAGTGCCCCAAAACAAATATAGGGTGTCTGCCAAAACATGCCTATAAGTTCTTTCTAAATGTTAAATGCACCATGGCCAACTTGTGACCAGAAATTCCAGGTGGGGATTGTCAGATCCCCGAAAGATCTATCCACACACTAGCACTTACCCCTACCGGTAATTTAACGGTTCAGGATGGTAGGGACTAAAAGAAGTGCAAATGGTAACTTATAGGCAATAAATTCAGCAACAATTTGATAGCATACAATTTAAAAACACTTGTGTCCAAAGTAAAACAATCATGTCCAAAATTAACAGTTTCAAATATAGGTATTCAACGATCTCAAATCATGTAGTAAACAAATCAAGCTTTAGTAAAAATAGTCATGTAACGCTTACGCATAGAATCAATAAGTTTATTTAGTAAAACGAGCACGTATTCTCACCCTGAAAACAGTTTATGAAAACTATTAAAAGAGAAAAGGTGGGCCTATAAACTCACATTGATGTTGTAGAACGATTGGCAGAACTGCACATATTCAGCGCAGCACAAACGAAAACCAATACGGCTCGATCAAGAAGTTGCGATTTATCTTAACGGCTAAGACCCACTAGCCTAGGATAATGTGTTTGGGGTTCCCGGCGAATGGTTACGTCAACGCGACACGTTGATAAAAGATTTAGATTTAAAGTTGTAATAACTTGGTGGATGGTTAAATAAATAAATCAAAAAGTAAACGCAAGGTGGGTAATATACTCCGTATATATTACCTAATGAAAAATGACCGGGTATATAATTCGTACCGTGAATTATATGAACAGAGGAAACCAATTAAATAAATAATTACAGTGTATAATACTTTGCAAGTATTATATAAGAAATGTGAGTAAATAATTAAACCAATTAGTTTGACCCGTTTTCTGAAGTCACCACTTAATTAAATAAAAAGTTCTTGTATAAACGTGATCGTACGTTTTAAGATTACCAATTAAGTTAAACGATATTTATAAAGCTTTTACAACAATTATTATGTTATCTTCTAGCTGACAATTATAAAATATAAAATAATATTTTATAAATTTATATTTCGTTTCCTCGACGGGTCGTGTCTAAAATAGTTGTCTCATTGTAAAAGTATATTTTCGTTCGTTGGTCAGGTTATTGTATAATAAAAATTTATGTATCTTTAAAATTTTACCTAGTCGACCCCTTTATGCGTTTTCCTAAATAATATGAAATCTTAGTAAATCATACTAACTATGGAAATTTAATAAGTCTCGATCATGACCTTAATCCCGGTTATATAACAATGTCCCATATTTATCAAAACCTAATGTTTTTCTAACTGTTTTCAACAAAGTCCATATTTCAAACCATTCGCGTGTTAAAAAAAAATGAATAAAAATATTAATATATATATAGATATATATATATAATAAATATATATATTATATAATAATATAATATATATAATATTAAATAATATATATATATATATATATATTTATGTGTAAACTAAACAAGGTATTAAATATCGCATTTATATAACCATTTTTAAACCACCATTATATCCGGTTTTAATATTTATAAAACCTTATGTTATATTTATTCGTCGTTTTATATGAACCAAACGCACCCTTTTTGTTGTTTCGCAAAACCAAACGCACCCTGTTTGGTGATTACCGCAACCAAACGCAGCCCTTGCTGCCATTTATAAAACCAACCGCACCCTTATTGTGCAAAATCCAGAACCAAACACCCCTTATGGGTTGTTAACCCCAAAACCAAACACCCCTGAAGACTTATGAAAACCAAACGTACGCTACCTTTCGGGGCTGACACAAATTCAAACGAGAAGACAACAAACCAACACTAGAAATTGATGCAAAACTCAACAAAACGCACCCTCGTTGGGGCTGAAAACACGAACCGGACGCACCCGCTGTGGTGGTCGGTTAAACCACCGAAATAGGTGTTTTTATCAAAACAAACGCACCCTTCTTGGTGCGGCACAGAAAACCACGCGCACCCCATGTGGGTGGCTGTGGTGTGGAGGTGGTGGTGTCGGTGAGGTGGCAGTGGTAGTGGAGTTGGTGGCGGTGACGAGGGGGTGGCGGTGATGACGATGATGTGGTGACGATGAGGATGGTGATGGTGTACCGGATCTATAGATCGGTGGTGGTGGAGGGGTATTGGCGTGGAGGCGACGACATTGACAGTGGCGGCTGGGATTGGGGGTGGTCAAGCGCGGTGAGATGGTGGATCGGATAGATCGGGTGGAGAGAAACACTTTGGACTCGGCCGGGAAAACTCGTCGGAAAACTTTTTCGACGGCGGTTGGGTGGTGGCCGGAGCGGCGGGGCGGCTGCCGAAAAAAATAAAGAGAGAAATGATGTATGTGTTTATATAATGAAAAAAATGAAATGAAATATAGCCAAAACCCTTTATATATATATATAAATATATATATATAAAATAAAATAATTAAACATTTTATAAAGTAAAGTGGCCATTCACTCATAGTCCAGGGTTAGTTGTGATTTTTTTTTTAATATAGTTTTGATAACTATCGGTTCGGGACTCGTTTGGACGACTTAACGGATGATTCAAGACACGAAACTTGCGCCATTGTTTTCCAAATCATTTTTCCCATAAAAACGAGTATTCACTCGACTAATTTTCATAAACGTTTTATAAAATTTATTTAAAACGTTTATTATTTATTTGTATATTACTGATAAACTTTGTCCGTAAAATGATATTTTACTCGAATATTTGCGTCTTTAGCAAACGTTACTGAATAAAATGATAACTAATTTATTAAATATTTTTATTTAATAAAAAGTGTTAATTAAATATTATTTAATTATTTTCTTGTTTCTATAATCTTGGGAGGGCATTTCAGCCTTCTGTCTGTTTTTGGGTTTTGGGCAAAACTAAAAAGTTGTCCAGAATGCCGTTTTACATCAAATTGCTTTAGAGTCCGAGTCGTGAAAACGTGATCTAGCCGGTCGTTTTTGATAAGCCACCTTAGAAATAACTTATATTTTCTCGTTTTCTTTTCAAATAAAATTGAAACTAAATTCGTAATGAGAGATATGTAATAATAAATATAATTTATTATTTAAAGGTATTTCAAAAAATTACCGGTTACACGGTAATCGTTTTTACTTGACAATAAAAGGTCAAAAGGTCAAAAGTCAAGTTAGACCTGAAAAGACAAAGGGTAAAATAGTCATTTAAAGATCCAAAAATTGTCGGTTGTCACACAATTTTACTTTCAAATCACTCACGTTAGGAACATAATAAAATTGTTGTTATGCATTGTTAAAAACAACTTAAAACTTTTTTAGAACAAATGCATAATGGATCTCATGAAAAAAGTCGAATACCTATCCTTATGTAGTTCCTTCGACATGTTTGGATGAGCAAAATCAAATTAAGGAGCGTTTGGATTAACTCTTAGGATTTTATTTTTAGGTCGAGTTAATCGTTACTCCACATCTGTCACATTTAGGCACAAACTAGAAACATTGTGAATGAAATATTACAAGTAAAAGACTATAAAACATGACCCTAATTTTTTTATTTTTATGTGGCAATGCCTCGAATCACCGGATTAGATCACCAAAATACTTGTAACTACATTTCACTCATATCAAATGAATTCAATCAACCATTAAGAAAAACAATCATTGCATAGCCTTTGAAAAACTGTACTTTCAATGAGGTAGGAGTTGTTAGTCTAATATTATATCCGTGCCTAATTTTTGGATTAATTGGTTTTGATTGTTTGTTAAACATAAACGAACAAATTGTTCCTCGTTTTGTTCTCGACTTTTATAGTCAACTCACGTTTGAATATAACTCCGAGGGTCATTTTGTGGTCAACTTTGTCATACAAAGTAAGTCATTCTCTCTCTCTTGAGGAATTTGGTCAAATCTTGAAAATCCCTTTCAAATGTCAAGTGTCACACACCGACATGTGGTTACTCGACTACTTGTCAATAAGTGCTCCAAGTAAAGGTCATTACAAAACCACTCCTCCCTCACCAAATGTCATCAAGTCTCTTATTCAAGTCCCTTGACAAGGTCAAGTCACTCGTACCAAAAACAAGAAACCCGTTGTCGTAGATAAAAACAAAATTTTAACCCGCGAAATTCAACCTCATATGAAACCATGGGTTGATATCATTCGTAAAAAATGTCCCATTTTCCTAGGATGTCAACGGATCACGTCTCCACATGTTCTTTGTCATATGCTTTATTGCATTGAAACCTCCACTCCATAAAATCTAGCATTTTTCATTCTTAAACGAATGGAAACGAGTCAAAACAAACCTAAGGAACTCTTGCCTTATGGAATGCTTTTGACTATATTGTTCAAACATGTTGTGTTCGTCTTTCCTGAGTTAGCAATTGATCACTACATCTCATGTGATCGCGTCATGCATCCCCTCACTCCTCATTATGAGTGAAAGACGGGATCGGATCATGGCAAGAAAAGACCTCTATGGATTCCAAATGCTAGCGTCTTCTTCCCACCACTCAACATCAAACCATGCCTCATCCATCCATGGATGAAAACTGTTGATGTAAATGATGAAGAATCATTTCGTTCCAATTCTTCTTCTCCTTCTTAAAATATCTTTTCCTCGTCTAATGTTGTCTCTAGAGTCCTTCAAAACCCTCATCATGAAAGTCAACACTTGAACACATACCTCTTTGAAACTATAGACCTTCAAACTCAACAACGAGATGATCACCGAAAAGAGTTAAGGTCAATTGGAAAAGCTCTCAAGGACATGATGAGTGGAAAATGGAAGTGAACATGTTTGCAAAGTTAATAAGGAGATTTCTTATAATGAATGATGATGTGACATTTACACTTGATGGATTTGTTGACCATTAGGCTGCTTCTAATGGGCCGGTCCACATGTAAGTCGACTCAAATTCTTTGTCGGTCGCCCCATTGTGGTTTTGAGTCCTATGTAGGTCGAGTGATCAAAAGTTGAGATGTGGGTCGCATATACGACTGATTCTTTTGCTTGTTTGTGTTTGTGTGTTTTTAATTTGAATGTATTTTTGTGGGATGTGTTTTTTGTAGTGTATTTACTGTGGTTAAGAGGTCGAATATAGGTCGCCAGAGAAAGAAAGCTGATGTGACAGAAAAAATATAAGTCGCCCGGTGTCCATACTAACGAGTCTTACATGTCTTAAACTTATCCATTAAACTAAATAATTTAAGCTGGTCAACAAAAATTTCGCATTAAATGACACTTTTAAGTCCCTTTGTCATACTACAAGGACCAAAAAGATTAAAACGGGATGCAAACAAAAAACCAAGTCTATAAATAGCTAAAAACCACATAAATCTGATGTGGCATATTCTCATAGTTTTCAAGATTCATTTAATATATCATCTGCCAGTCATTGGCATCACTCACACACAAACCAATACTTATACATTAATTTTTTGCATAGTAAGCAATGGCTAACAAGTTGGCAAATTTGGTGGAGACAATAAAATCCAAAGTGAAAGCATTGAAGAGAAAGAAATGGAAGAAACCCTACGCGAAGATGGACAAAAGTAGTAGTGTAAAGGTGCAGATTCGTAGTAGTAAAGCTCAGAAACTCATCGATAAAACTTTACGAGCTGCTGATCGTCCCGGAAAGCACCCCCTTCCGTAGCTTCGAGCCTTCGATGTTACTTCGGATATAAGCATCCTAGAGTATTGTTTTTTTTCTTTCAATCACATGTATCTGTTTTCTGAATGTTACCAGATTTACCAGATTATTTAATGACATTTACTGTATAACATTGAACTAAAGATTCTATCTATTCTTTGTGACATGGAGCCAATAGAAACTGTGGTAAACTCTATAAATACCGCTAAACGTCTCATTATGCTATTAAAAATCTTACACGGTATGTAGTTGCCTAATCTGGCAACGTCCATCCTTTTGCCAAATGGCCGTTTGTATTCAGGTTATCTTTTTGCCGCGTTTATCTTTTTAACCAACGACCATTTATAATTATTTTTAAAATTTTTGGTTTATACGCTTTATCAGTTTTATTCGTTTTTTACATTTTCATACGTTTTTGTACATTTTCTAAAGTACTTATTCGTCTTTATCCGTTTTTATCCGTTTTCTTACGTACTTGAGTGGAGAAAACGCACAAAAATGTATAAGTTCGTAAGAAAACGTATTAAAACGAAAAAAAGTCCAAAAACGTATAAAAACGAACAAAAACGTATAAAACCGGTCCAAAACAGATAAAAAAAGATCCAAAACAAATAAAAACATACAAAACAGCCAAAAACGTATAAAATGGACGATAACATATAAAAACAGAGGATAACAGATTAAAAAGTACAAAAACGTATAAGAACGTATGAAACCATACAAAAATGTATAAAAACGGACGAAAACATATAAAACGTACCAAAAAGACAAGAATGTAAAAAAACAGACGAAAACAGATAAAAACGCATAAAAACGTTTAAATTAAAATTAAAAAATTAATTACAAACAATCGTTGGCCAAATGGATATGTTAATACAAATAATGTCTAAAAACGTTATTTATATTTTTCGACCTCTTAGCGTTTTGATAATAACAAAATGTAAAAACGTTTACGATAAAAATAAACGTTTACAAATTATTAATCGTAAAATTTCATTTCTAAGATTAGTGATCACTTAAGGTATGTACAAACAAATCATTAAGCATGATTAGTGATTAAAAAAATATTTCTTTCTTAACCATTACATTATCACAAAAGTATTTTCACAAAAAATAAATTTACAAAAATACTTTTTAATAAAAGAAAATGTTTTATTTAAATAATAATATTTGAATCTGGTTTTCCTTTAAAAATGAAAGCTTCTATACCAGATACAACATTCCTCACAAAAAGACAAAAACAGGAGCGTAGTCTAGTGGTGACCCCCTTATAGGTCTGGCGGCCCCCAAATATATCTAGGACTGCCGGGACCACCGCCAGCTAGCCGTTGGAAAACCTGTCTATAAATACTGCACTATTTCTGGCAGAAAAACATACCTCTTTGCACGAATTTTTCCAGTCTTCTTTCTCTCTCTAAAAACCTTCTTTCTCCCACTAAATCTCTTGATCACTAACAATGTTTGATCTTGTTTCAAATGATCTATCTCTTCTTCTCATCTCTCCTCTCCTCTCTATCAAGTGCAAGAGAAGAACATTCGTATTCGCCAAGAACGAATTGTTATTTAGTGATCTCTCCTCTCTTCTTCTAAGTATCAAATTTCTATTGTAATTATCTTGTGTAATTGTGTGATTCGGATTGTGTGTAAATCCGATAGTGTAGATGTGATTGTATAGTGTTTGTGAAGTGGTAGATTGGTTCTAGCTAAGATTAGGACTCGACATTTAGCTTAGTGTCGGAAAATAACGTAAGCGACGTGTAAACGGGTTTCTCTGTCTAAAGGAAGCTTGTTGGAATAGTGAAATCTCGAGTAGGATACTCGGGGAGTGGAGTAGGGCAAAGAGGAGCTTCGTAGCCGAACCACTATAAATTTTGGGGTCAAGGTTTGATTGGTTCATTCTTATCACTTTAATATTGTTGTCACTGTATATTAGTATTAGTTTTAGAAAATTACATGATGATTCATATTGTTGATTGTTAGAACATACAACTCGAATATAAATATTTGAAGCAAACTTTTTAAACGTAAAACAAATCTGTAAACAATCAACCCCTTCTATGAATTTCACACTGTATCAGTAGCTAAGGTCACACAAGATTTTAAAAATATATTGTATTTAAAGCTTGGATCGATCTGATTTCAAAAAAATTCTACAAGGGCAAAACCATGCAAAGACCACCATTTTTGAAAAGTGAAGATTTAATTTATATGAAAAAATATATTCGAGACATAAGTTAAATCAAAAGATCCTTTGGCATGATGATCACTAACGTGATTTCAACCCTATCAACAAAGCCTGAACCAAATTAAGATAAGGTTATCCCTTTTGAAAAACAAAGTGATGATCTTAAAAAGAAGCTTGCGAAAAATAACGAAGCCAAAATGGTTATTTACAATGCTTTGCCAAGAAAAGAATATGAAAGAATTTTCATGTGTAATACGGCAAAAGAATTTTGGAAAACTTTGTTAATCACCCATCAAGGTAATAACCAAGTCAAAGATAACAAGATCGACCTATTGGTACAACAATATTAAGAATTCGTCATTTCTGAAGACGAATCTATAAATAGTGCGTTTGCTAGATTTAATATTATCATTACTAGTCTAAAAGCTCTTGATGAAGGCTATTCAAGCAAGACTTATGTTAGAAAGTTTCTTAGGGCTCTACATCCTAAATAGAGAGCAAAGATCACGGCAATTGAATAGTCGAAAGACTTAACATCACTGTCACTTGATGAACTCATCGGGAATCTCAAAGTTCATGAGTTGATCATCAAGAAAGATTCTAAAATAGTCAAAGCTAAGGGAGAAAGAAAATATCTTGCTTTAAAGGCTAAGAAAGAATCTAGTGATGAGGAGTGTTCGTGTCACATCCTGACATAGGCGGAAACACGAGTATGCGACGAAGAATGATCAATCATAACACAAGATACAAAATAGTAAAATCTAAAAGGCATTAGTGAAAAGTGTCATGAAGATCATCCACCTTAAGTATAGACTTGAGTGAAATCCTAACAAGAACACATCACATAGGTCATTAAAATAAATACCGAGGTATTATATCATCTTAGACAAACAATCCTCCAATTACTGCGTTTCAAACAAACACCTCAAATGCAAGTTCTCAATAAATGAATCTATATAGGATGCCACATAAGGTCCGCTATCTCGACACAAACCTTACTGTTCATTACTTCACCTGAAATTGCTCCTCGAAAACGTCACACCAATAATGTTGGTGAGTCCGTAGGTTAGAAGCTAAAGAACCCTAGTTGAAGTGCAATATTTCAAAACAGTTGGACAATTATGCAATATGACAGTGAATATATGCAAATACAATCAAACCCATGACTTAGCATCCCTGCTAATTATGTACCATGACCTAGCATCCCCGCTAGTCATCAAACCATCATATACCAATGCTCTTGGGGTCACAACCCTGAGGTTATACGCACCTAACAGCCTCCCAGTACTGGAGCATTTACATAGGGCAACCTTTCACAAACATAGAAAATCCTTGCTAATCACTTATTTCCA
>BQNB010041987.1:8059-41654 GCA_026074375.1 Tanacetum coccineum
AAGTTACTTTTTTTAAAGTTTGTTATTTCTGCTTATAATTTAACTTTTTTTAAGAAATAAAAAAAATAATTTTACAAAAAAGGGAAGCCACATGGTTCAAACATGTGACCTCCCCCTTCTCATAGCCAACACTTTAACACACACACCTCTATCATGGTATATATTGCCAATTTTGCAAACTTAAAAATATAAAATATAATATTTTTATATAAATTATAAAAATATATATTAATATTATAAAACTCGATTTTATTAAAACCCGACACATTTATCGTTATTAATCATAAATCGACGCATTATTTCGTTATATATTTAACATAATTTATCATCAACTAACTTTTGAAGAAACTTAAAATCTTATCGTATCACGTTACTAGGGAATTTCATATGAAGGGTTTCATTTGAGTTTTTGTTTTGACGAGTTTGCTGGGTTTACGATTTAAAGTGCCCTGGCTCCTCAAACGATACTACATGGCCTCTGGATTATGATAGCCCGAACAGCGATACAATATTTCCATAATTTAATAAATCAAAGATATACGTTAAACTTTGTAAAGTTTTGAAACATAAACCATCACACTAAGACTTGACATATTACTTCAGGTTGCGTGACAAAGCCGTTACTTTCACTTGATATACTTTTGCCATCAATCAGATTTCCCTATACCGTTAAGGTGAAGTTCATAGCCTCGCTTTTAAATCTTCTAATGTTTCATAAACCCACGAGGGGGATACATGCTCAATTGTTTTTAACATACACAAGTACTTAAAATCGATATTGTAAAGTTCATAGCCTTGCCTTTACTTATTTACATGTTTTATAAACCCGCGAGAGGGATACATGATTGTTTTATACAAATTAAACACAAGTGATTTTGATATATAATATGGTTCCATCACTATGAATAGTCACATCTTTATATATTTTCTAAATCCCGTGAGGGATTCATGCTATAAACTATGAATACAAGTGTTTTTCCAACTATATGTTATCCTGATATATTATTGCCTAAGTTACCTCCATTTTCCCATAAGACATCCCAGTCTCTCTTTGGGTAATAGCTCCCAGTATCTCTTTGGGTAGTAGCTCCCAGTATCTCTTTGGGTAGTAGCTCCCAGTATGTCTTCGGATAGAGGCTCCCGGTTCTATTAAGTTTAAATATGTGATTCATGAGCTTAGGGTAATAATACTGTTTTCCATGATAATACTGTTTTCCATAATAATTGTACTCATTGCAATTGTTACACTTATGGGTGTATAACAACGTAACCCAGTATTGAACTTGTACTCAACTATTATAACTGAAAACCTATAAATTTCACTCAACCTTTGTGTTGACCCTTTTAGCATGTTTATCTCAGGTAATTGAGCAACCTATGGCACGGAGTGACACGGACTTAAAGATGGCTAAACTGTTATCATTCAAACTTTATGTTTCTAGATTTTGGGACCTCCTTTGTAAAACTCTGATATGATATTGAATGATAACTAAATTTTCCAAAACGTCTCTTTTGAGTCGTTTTCTATGATTATGTCTGTTGATCCATGAAGTAATACCCCAGATTAGCTTCCGCTGCTATATATCAAAAATGGGGGTGTTACATAGAAGGTTATGTTGTAAACTGCTTTTAAAGAGTAGGTTAAATGACCCCAATATTGCTATTGTCTAGGTAGAAAAGCCCATTTGCTTAAGGATAAGCAAATCCTAAGTATAGGGGTATCTGATGAGGTGTCATTTTATACACTATTTCAGGGTCATTTAACCTCTTAAATCATGTAAATATGCCCAAATTATGTACTTAGTCATTTGTTTTCAGGTTTTTAGCACTTGGATGGCATTTGGAGGAAATACACGTGACTTGGGCTCATTTGGAGAAGAAACGAACGATACTACGAACCTACACCAAATCTCTTGAAGAATCGTGCTCACAGAGTGTGGAGACGGCGTCACAAGCATAAAGCGACGCCGTCGCGATCTTTCTAGTGACGGCGTCAGAGAATTGACGACGACGTCAGGACGTTACCGACTTAAATCAGACCTATAAGATTTTATCTCGTGACGGCGTCACGACTACAACCGGACGCCGTCGCAGCGATTTCTATATATATATAAAATCGAATTTATGGTTTTAAGTGTGTAACTTTGTATAACTTTTGGGGAGCCGAACCCTATGTATTTTGTCAGCTTTTAGGCCGTCTTTAGGGCTTAAAAACCCTATTGTAACTGACCTTAATCCATGTTTTGATAAAGTAATATTATTTATATTTAATCATTCAATATGTCTATGTGTTGTTTGATTGATCTATGTTCTTGCTTCCTTTATAACATGTTAGGCTAAACCCTCCCTTTTATTTACTTATGATTGCATGAAAGTTGGATTGTAGATCCTTTTACTGTTGCTTCTTGTGATGAATGTGCGCGTTAGGCTTTAAAAACTAGCCATAAGATATTAAATTGGCATAGACGTCTAGGAAAACGCGAGAAGTGTAGAAAGGATACCATCTGGTAATAGTCTTCATACTACCTTACTCCTAATATGGTTGATCCCTCTTAAGATATTTCAATTGCATTTAATATACTATTAGGGGCCTTGTAATAGTCTTCATACTATCTTACTCCTAATATGGTTGATCCCTCTTAAGATATTTCAATTGCATTTAATATACTATTAGGGGCCTTGTAATAGTCTTCATACTATCTTACTTGTGCATTGCCTTAACGGAATATTAAATAGACGGCGGGTTCGTGTAATTTATTCATTACTTAGGAAATACTTACACAAATCATCACGAGTGTGACAAGGCAACAGGATCAGGAGAAGCAATCTAATGAGTAATGCATGATTAAGTAAATACATTATCTTATCATAAAGTTATCACCAGTAGCATAGATTATATTTTGTTTAATTAATTAGTTAATCAACCAACCTCTCAAACCCATGATTTTACTTGCTTTCTATAAAATATAAAAATTCAAAAAGAATCTCCATTCAATCCCGTAGATATCGGCTAAGCCCTGTTTGAGCCTTCCCAACCTATTCGCCTAGAGAACGATAACAACCCCCAAGTCTTTCGTATACTACGCTACAACGATTAGGTACACTGCCTAGGGAGTTGTAAAACTTCATGTAGAAGTCTTTATGACAACCGCACACATCAGTATGCTATTAAATTTAATCAAATGACGCATCGAATTAAAAATTACATGTCCAAGACAACCATGCCACACATTAGTAGACTTAATCAAGTAAGCAGAAGAATTCATTTTATTGATATCATTCTTAACAACCATTACATTGAGCTTAAACATACCATTAACGGCATATCCCCTACCAACATACATTTGATTCTTAGACAAACAAACTTATCAGACTAAAAAACAAGACAAAAACCAAACTGGTTCAATAGCCAACCGGACACAAGATTCTTGTGAATCTCCAGAACATACAATATATTAGTCAACTTGAGCTCTTTCTCGGATGTCATCTTCAAAATAACATCTCCTTCATCCTTGATATCAGCAGTTACAGAGTTACCCATGTATAACTTCTCTCCATTTTCAACCGCTCAAAAAGAGTGAAACATACTCTTGTCAGTACACACATAACGGGTTGCCCAGTATCAATCCACCAACCACTGTTGTTAGAACCTCCTGGGTTAACTTCAGAGATCATGGAAATGACATCATACACCATAACAATCATGTCCATATTATCATTCACCATATTAGCTTGGCGTGGATTCTCTCGCTTCGGCATCTAATAATTAGCAGCATGGTGACCTGGCTGGTTACAGTTGTAGCAAGTCCCTTCAAACTTCTGTTTCATAATTCTTGCTTTAGGAGCAAGGTACTCAGCCTTCCCTTTGCCCTTATTGTCATTCTTCTTTTTTCCTTTTCCTTTTGCCTTAGAATTGGACTTTGAAGATGACACATCATGCTTAACCATATTAGCCTTGGCAGAATCAGGTGTATAAGTTTTTTTCTGAGCCAGCTTGTTGTCCTCTTCAATACGAAGATGAACAACCAAGTCTTTAACACTCATATCCTTTCGCTTATGCTTCAAGTGGCTTTTAAATTCTACCCAGCTTGGAGGTAACTTTTCAATAATAGCAGCAACTTGAAAAGTTTCACTCAAAGTCATTCCCTCAGCATGAATGTCGAGTAGCAAAACATGCAGATCTTGAACCTGGGTTATCACATTCTTTGAATCAACCATCTTGTAATCCAAAAAACAAGCTACCGCGAACTTCTTTGTACTAGCATCCTCAATTTTGTACTTGCGTTCTAACGACTCCCATAATTCTTTGGCAGTTGTGGTCTTGCAGTACACGTTGTACAAAGAGTCCACCAAACCATTCAAAACATAGTTGTGACACAAAAAGTCTGAATATTTCCATGCTTCCATAGCTTGCACAGCCTGTGCATTAGAGAGTTGACCTTACTTAGGAGGTTCCACCTGAGGTGCAGTCTCGTTTAAGAATATAATTCAATTCGTTGGTTTTGAATGTGGTGCATTAAGACTTTCTAACAAGTGGGTAGTGTGGGGGAGACAGGTGATGTGTCGTTGTGTAGGTGTTATTTATGTATAAAGTTTTACTATTTATTCTATGCTGACTATACCTAAAAACAACACTTTAACGAGCAGTGTACCCGGTCAGATGGAGTTTCGTGGTAAGTTGGGTGTCGGTCACTAAGAGCGAGAGCGTTAATTTCTAATTCTATCAATATTTTAGTTATCTAAGTTAAACCTAAAACTAATGCAAAATGGGGGGTTTTAGCCTGCGAGACTAGCACGGTTTTGTGTATCTAATCTAAGGTTTTGATGACAAGTAAAGCAATAAACACACACAAGAAGATAAATAAATAATAGAGGAATGGTCAAGACTAATGTAAGGAAAACATATCAACCATGAATAATCTGATAAAATGCTAGTTTGTTTATTAATGCAATGATTGACTTATCTCGAAGGGTATATCATTCCTAGACCTAGGTGGTACTTCTTCCTAAGACCTAGAAATGCTAATTCTGTCACAATTAGACGCATCCGCATAAAGCAAGCATTTGATTATAATCTATCTTAGGAGATTAATAATGGTGCTCTTACTAAACCCTAGCTCATGGAGACATTACCCACTTACTGCTTAACGGCTACATAAATAATAATAATAATTCTTGAAAATTGGTCCAATGCAAGGCAACACCAACAAGCAAGCAAAGACATCCATAGCTAAGAACCTGAGAAAAACATGCTAAAATGGTCAACATAAAGTTGAGTGAATTCATAGGTTTAAATTTAATATTAAAGGTGGACCACAAGTTCACAGTACGCACGCGACAGTTATAGGAGATACAACTTCACATAAAAAGCATTTACGTTTGCACTAAGCTCATGACACCGAAGCTCAATTTAAAACGAAGCATTTTATATCCCAAATAGTATTCCTCGCCCTAAACGTATCTGACCAGGATCACCTATTGACATTCCGACATGGTATATATCCGTTTGTTCGGACCTCCGAAGCTAGTAAGCGTTACTTACCCGGACAGGGATAATTAGTCTCAATAGATCTATTTACAACATTCATGCTTACTTAACCAGTATGGTCGGTTAAGCAATTGACGTTCATGATAATTCGGGCATTAGTGGTCTATTCGCTACTTAGGCAACACGTAATCAGGAAAAGAAAACGTAAAGTAAATGTGTCCATAGTTTGAAAACAAGAAATGTTTCTCACCCCAAAATAGTAAAGTAAAAGTCGTAAAACATGGGGCTATGAACTCACCTTAGTAAAAATGAGCAAATGATAATCACGCAAGTAAAAGATGATATAGAAATCTAGCCGCGACCTAGAATAATAACGCGTCTCAAAAACACGAAAAGTATACCAAGAATTGCACAATATGTTCATCACCTAAAGACATCCATGTGTGTTTGCTTTAGTTTGATTATCAAATCATGACGAAATAAAATCATATAGTTTTTCGTTAAGTTTCGGCGTTTAACCAAAAATTACTATTTTTAGAAAGTTTCTATTTTAGGAAAGTTTTTAGTTTCAAAACGTTAATACCGTCCCCTATATTTATTAAGTTTCCATATTTTCAAAACGCACTAACTAGCCTTAATCGCTTAACAAACTTACTATTTTTAGTAACTTTCTCGCTTTTCCTAAAATATGTTAACGACGTCTTTAAATGATACTAATCAATAGGTATGTGTTACTATATGTTTCGCTAGTGTTTAGAAAGTCCAAAAATGTCTGAAAGTGTCCGAAAACTCATTTTACTATTCACATCAGCACACTATTCATCTGGTTTTGTCGAAAAATATTTCAAGTTTCATTTGGCTATAACTTGGTCGTTTTAAATCAAATTTTAATGTGCGATATATGAAAAACTATCTATTCGAAACGAGCTCTCCAAAAACTACTTTTACGCCTAATGAAAACATTTTTAGGTCGACCAAAACCCCAAAACAAATTCGGGACAGCAAACACTTTTTGTCAAAAATACAATCAAAATACACTCAAACTTCACAATAGTGCCTAATCTAGCCTAATCTTCATTCACAACTAATCCACAACAAAACCACACCTAAATCTAACCTAATCCCTTCATTTCTATTGTTGCAACTCTCATTCAACTCTCATCTCACCCAAGATCCATAATATTTATAATAGTGAAAAAAAAATGGTAACATCATTGTTTATAAATTCTTGGTTTATATCTTTTAAAAATTAAAACATAACATATGGATGTTTAGATCTTGAACATATAAGAAGAACATAAGAAAAACCACAAAGAAAGATTCAAGATTCTTACAAAAATGAATAACAAGTAGAGAAATGACAAGATCTATCCCCCAAAACAATAGATCTATAAAACCCAACAACAAATCTTGAAACTCTAACTTAGATCTTGAAGAAAAACCTTTAAACCAAGGAACCAATACTTCAAAACACCTTAGATGTTTTTAGAAATGAACTTGGAATAAGTGAATCTTGAAAGAAATCAAAACTATGGAAAGTATATGTATGTATGTGTGTGTAGTGAGCAAGAGGAGAGAAAAAGAGAGAGTTGTGATTTTTAAGGCTATGAAATGATAATGAAACCCTAAGTTATGAGAATGCAAGGTATTTATAGGAAAAGGCTAGGTTAAGGGCTCATGACTAGTCAAAGATATGTAACCAAATGGCTAAGTGACCAACACACACCAAAGGTGTGTGTGGTTGGGTTCGGACGCAAACACAAGCCACAAGGGGGGGGGGGGGGTTCAAGCTTAAATCACTAGTTGCTAAATTAAATCAAATGCTTAGTGGAGTTGTGGTCCTTCATGGGTGAATGAAGACAAAGAGGTGTAAGAATCACATGTTCATGCATGGAAGATGAATACAAAGGTGTCACTATCTTGCATGTGATGGTGTTTTATTTTTAAAATTCAAAATAAGGATAAAAGATGCTCTTTGATTTAATTAAGTGTGTGTATGCGTGTGTTTTGAGTAGAGGGGGAGGGATGAACGAAATTTTTGACTTATGAACATGAGATGGACGATAACTAAAGTTTACGCGAAAAGATTTCGAGTTTTCGGGGTTCCGTTAGGTCAAAAACGCGAAAAACGCAATTTTAAACGTTAAACAGCGTAAAAAATAATATACCGGAGTTGATCGTAAACTACAAAACTATTAAAAAGATAAAATAACTCATGTAATATCTAAACTAATCAAAATCCAGAGTCAGAACGCGTCCGATGACGTTTTTTAGATTTACGTGGGTTAACTTCCCGGTAAACTGCCGGATTCAAACGTAACGTATAAAAGTCAAAAATAATTGTCAGAAACGTTTAAAATATTGACCTGAAATTTTTGGGGTGTGACATTCTTCCCCTGTTAAATAATCTTTGTCCTCAAAGATTAAGACATGGACGAAGGGTTAACGAAAAGATGAGGGTACTTTTTCTTCATTTGGTCTTCGCGCTCCCAAGTAAACTCGAGCCCTCGTCTCGAATTCCAACGGACCTTCACGATTGGAATGCGGCTTTGCTTTAGCCGTTTAACTTCTTGATCCTTAATTTAAACTGGTTCCTCAATGAAATTAAGCTTGTCATCAATCTGGATCTCGTCCAACGGAATAGCTAGTAGTTCGTCTACGAAACACTTCTTCAGATTGGAAACCTGGAAAGTACTATAAACTCGGCTTAATTGCTCTGGGAGTTCAATTCGATAAGCAAGCGTTCCTACTTTATCAAGAATCTTGAAAGGTCCAATATAGTGAGGGTTCAACTTCCCCCGTTTGTCAAAATGTATCATTCCTTTCCACGGCGACACTTTCAACATTTCTTATCTCTATAACCTCAAATCTCATTGGCTTTCGTCTCCTGCGGGTTGCTCTTCTGTATTATCTCGTGCAGCTTGAATACGCTTCTTAATCTGAATGATCTTCTCAATTGTTTCATGAACAATTTCCGGACCAGTGAGTTGAGCGTCTCCAACATCAGCACAACAAATAGGCGATTAACATTTTTGGCCGTAGAGAGCTTCAAACGGTGCATCTTTGATACTCGTGTGATAAATGTTGTTGTAGGAAAACTCCACCAAAGGTAGGTGTCTATCCCAACCTTTCCCAAAATCAATCACACAAGCACGTAGCATGTCCTCTAAGGTTTGGATGGTTCTCTCACTTTGACCATCAGTCTATGGATGGTAAGCCGTACTCATATCCAATTGAGTACCTAGGGCTTCGTTCAGTGATTTCCAGAAATGAGATGTAAACTTACTGTCTCGATCAGAAATAATTGAAACTGGCACTCCATGCCTCGAGACTACTTCCTTCAAGTATTGTCTCGTCAACTTCTCCATTGAGTCGGTTTCCTTCATTGGTAAGAAATGAGCAGACTTTGTGAGTCGGTCTACAATTACCCAAATTGTATCTTGACCAGACGATGTCTTTGGCAGCTTAGTAACGAAATCCATAGTAATGTTCTCCCACTTCCATACTGGGATCACAGGTTGAACCAACAAACCGGATGGTTTTTGGTATTCGGCCTTGACTTTGGCACATGTCAAACATTTACTGACGTAGGTGGCAATCTCAGCCTTCATATTCGGCCACCAATACAGCTTCTTTAAATCTTGGTACATCTTGTCCGATCCAGGATGTACCGAATACTTTGACTTATGCGATTCATTCATAATCAACTCTCTTAAGTCACCAAAACAGGGTATCCAACTTCTCCCATTCAAGCATAACGTTCCATCAGCACGTGGTTCAAGCTTTTAAATCATACCACACAGATCTTCTGTTCCATAATTCTCCTCGTTCCTCGCCTAAACTTAAGCGTTTAAACTTTGCACTAGAAGGTTCAGACCAATTATCAAAACCAAAGCTCAAACTCGTAACGGCTTAATCTGTTCCTTTCTGCTCAAGGCATCTGCCACCATGTTTGCTTTTCCCGGATGATAACGAACTTCACAGTCGTAGTCGCTCAACGGCTCTAACCATCTACGTTGTCTCATGTTTAACTTTTTCTGATCTAGAATATGTTTCAAACTCTTATGATCAGTGAAGACAATGCACTTCGTGCCGTACAAATAATGTCTCCATATTTTGAGAGCAAACACTACAGCTTCAAGCTCTGAGTCATGTGTAGTGTAATTCTTCTCATGAACCTTAAGTTGGCGTGACGCATAGGCTATGAACTTCTTCCTTTACATCAAAACTGCGCCCAATCCTTTATGAGAAGCATCACAGTAAACCACGAAGTTTTCACTACCTTCGGGTAAAGCCTAAATCGGTGCACTACACAACTTTTGCTTTAAAAGTTGAAATGCAGCTTCTTCCTTTTCGCCCTAATCAAACTTCACGTTCTTTTGAGTCAGCTTCGTCATAGGTTTGGCAATTTTTGAGCACCTTTTCATCAAGCTTGTTTCGTTATACCCACTTAGTTCCAATGATAGGTAATATTCTTAGGATTTGGGACTACTTTCTCACCGCCCAACGACCCACCCCTGGCCCGGCCCCTGTTCCAGGACCAACGCCCAACTCCACACCTATCCCCAACCGCTGGTCCCACACAACTGACCAACACTGAACCCAAACCAGTGGCCACACGAACCGCACCCCCATCCGCCCATGGGACAACCCCACCCCCCTCGCCCTCGCCAACTTCCCTTCCTCCCCTTCCCATTATGCGCCCCCTACCCACCCCTCTCTGAAGGCCCGACTCCCTCCTTCATCGCCCCACCCTCTCCCGACCCCCCCCCCCCCACCTCCTATGCCATCTCTTTCAACCCCCTCCCCCCCTCCATCCCTCTCCCCCAAACCATCGTTTGCTACATATTGTTTAATTCTTTCTTGCCATAGCATTCTACCCAACTTTATTTTTTAAAGCTTCATTTATATTTTTAGGTTCTATGATTTGAAAGGAAACAAAAAAAAAATTTACTTAGTCTTGAGCTTGTGATCTAAAGTTCTTTGATTTAGCGTGCTTACAATAACATTCTTCTAGTGGATGACTTTTAGTTTCTTTATATTTATGATTTCATTACTTTCTAGTAGATTTATCTTTGACATTCATTGCCTAAGGTCTTGTTTTATTTAACTTAATAGCTTCTTTGCGGGATAAATCATCATCCTCCAAAGGTGATGTTTTAGGCGGGGGAGGAGTTTCATCGAATGTCACATTTAAGGATTCTTCGACTCTCATTATTTGTTTGTTGAGAATTATATAAGCTTTACTATTTTGTGAATATCCTAGGAAGACACCTTCGTACGAATTTGGGTCCGAAACTTGGTGAGATAATCTTTTGTATTAAAAATGAAGCATTTGCTTCCAAATACTTTGAAATAGTTAAGATTAGGCTTTCTACCTTTTAATAATTCATATGGGGTTTTTCTTAAAATACGTCTAATTGAAATTCTATTAATTATATAAGTTGATGTGCCTTTCTAAAAAAATAAAAATTATATAAGTTGATGTATCGACCGCGTTATACCAAAATTTTTATGGAACGGATTGCTCATTTAACATAGTCCTACTCATTTCTTGTAGAGTATGATTCTTTCTTTCTACTACCCCATTTGATTGTGGAGTACGAGAAGCGGAAAAATTATGAGTAATCCTATTAGAGTCATAATAGTTTCCGAATTGTACTTCATTATCAAATTCCCGACCATGATCCGTTTTAATTGACACTATGAAACACCCTAATTTGTTTTGAATCATTTTACTAAATATTTCAAATTTTTTGAAAGTTTCAGTTTTATTTCCTAAAAATCTAGTCCATGTAAATCGAGAGTAGTCATCTACAATTTTTAAGGTATAACGATTTCTTCATAATCCGTATGGCGGAAGGGCCGTATAAGTCCATGTGTGATTAGTTCTAAGCATCTAGTCATCGAGACTATATTTTTAGCTTTGTGACTAGCATGAGCTTGCTTTCCAATTTTGCAAGTGTCATAAAAATGTCGATCGAATTTAAGTTTAGGTAGATTTCTAACTAACTCCTTAGACACTAGAGATTGAATTAATTGCATATTTGCGTGACCTAATCTCCTATGTCATAAGGTGGAATTTTCATCTAAGGTTGCAAGTAGGGGTGTCAAAAAAGCCGACCCGACCCGAGCCTATTCGGGTCGGGTCACTCGGGTCAAAAATATTATTCGGGTCATTCGGGTCAACCCGAATGACCCGAGTTCTAAATAGGGTCGGGTCTCGGGTTGAAATGTTTTGGCTAACTCGGGTTCGGGTCAACCCGATTGACCCGAATAATTTTTTTTAAAATTTTTTTCAATATAAAGTAATAGGTTTTTATATTTAAAAAGGTAAAAAAAAAAGAATTTTATTTTTTGTCATTTTACTCAAATTCGGGTTGACCCGACCCGAATTGACCCGACCCGAAATTGACCCACCCGATTGGACCCGAAAACCCGAGTAAACCCGAGTTTTAAATATCAGGTGGGTTCAGGTATGTTTTTTCGATTGACCCGACCTCGATTAACCACGTAAACCCACAACCTGACCCGATTCACACCCCTGGTTGCAAGACATATTTTATCTTCCGGTTTATTTCCTAGTTTCATCACATATAAGCCTCTTTTTCTAATTCCTCTACCTATGACTTTTTCGTCTTTAATTATTTCGCTATCGTGTTCGGTAAATATTACTTTGCACTTATTATCACATATTTGACCAACACTTAGCAAGTTAAATTTTAGATTATCTACGTGCTCAACATTTTCAATAATGAGGGAGTCATGAGAAATCGTACATTTGCCTATGATGTTACCACGTAAATTACTTCCGAAAATAACGTTACCTCCGTTGTATGCTTTGTATGTAGAGAATAGCTTTCGGTTACCCGTCATGTGTTTTGAGCATCCACTATCTTTAATCCACTCGTCGGGCTCCAAATTAATTCCCAAGCATATCTATTTAAATAACATAATAATTCAAACATTTGGTCCCCAATATCTCATGGGTCCGAAATTGTTAGTACCGTACATCCTTTGCATATGTTGCATTTGATTTGGATGCATAAAAGGTGGACAACTTCCCCATGGAGCATAGTTTAGTTGTTGGGAATTATTCCACATTGTGGGATATGTATTTGAGTAGTTTTGTCTATTTTGATTTCTCCTAGGTTGTGGTGTTTTAGACCTAGGACGAGAACTATTATTTCTTTTTGGTGGTGGAGTTTTTGACCTTACTTCGGGTTTGGTAAATCCAACTCCGGGTTTTAAAGATGGTTTATAAAAACTTTTTACTTCATCGTCACTTGCAACGGGAACTTTAATATTGTTTACAATTATATATTTGGGTTTCGGACTTGAATTTAATTCGACGGATTTTTCTTTAATAGACTTGGTTTCAAGTTCTTGTGATTTTACAAAATTTATTTGTTTAGTTCCACTTGTTGATGCTTCGGCCGAGTTAAATCCTAGACCCGATTTGTCTCCGGATGGTTTTTGAAAACTTAGCATTTTCTTAAGCGAGTGAGTACTTTTATTCAATTGATCAAGTTTAGCTATTTCCTCCTTAATTTTTTCGTTTTCATTTTTAATATTTTGACATGTTTTACATCCAAGATTAACTACTTTGTTTTTCTCTAATCGAGACACTTTTTCTTTTAATTCGAGTACCTCATTTTTTAGCCGATTTTTAATTAGTTTTAGTGACTTATTTTTAGACATAACTTTTAGACCTAATTTGCATAATCGATTATATTCACTATCTAAGTCTAATTCATCTATTGACGATAAATCATCACTATAAAATTCGGTTTCGGAAGGTACCTCATTAGACGCTTGAGCTACAAGACAAGTTTCGTCTTTAGTCTTTTCTTCCTCATCTTCCCCACTATCGCTCCATGTTCCTCCGACAAAAGCCCTTTGGTTCTTGCTTCTTGGTGGCTTTGGGCATTCTCCGATGAGGTGATTTGGATCTCCGCATCTAAAACATTTTCTTTCGCTTTTACCATTTTTGTCATCTTTACTTCTTTGGAACGACTTTCTTTCATCGCGTGGTTGTCTTACAAACATTCCTCATCTTTGAATATATTTTGAAGTTCTCTTCACGGGCCATAGCATACTCTACGTCTTCACTATCGGAGGTCGAACTTTCTTCATCACTAGATTCCTTTTTAGCCTTCAAAGCGAGAGATCTACTTTGTTCTCTTTTGCCTTTGACCATTTCAGAATCTTTCTTTATTATCACTTCATATACTTTCAAGTTGCCGATAAGTTCGTCGAGTGATAGTGATGTCAAATTATTCGACTCTTCAATAGCCGTGACTTTTGGGCGCCATTTAGGATGAAGTGCCCTAAAAAATTTCTTAACATAGTTCTTACTAGAAAAACCTTCATCAAGTGTTTTTAGACTAGTAATGATAGTGTTAAATCTAGCAAAAGCATTATCTATCGATTCTTCTTCCGGAATCGTAAATTGTTCATATTGTTGAACAAGAAGATCTATTTTGTTTTGCGATTTTGCACATAAAAATTCTTTCGTATTCTTTGCGTGGCAAAGTATTATAAATTACCGTTTTAGCTTCATTATTTTTAGCGAGTTTCTTTTTAAGATCATCGCTTTGTTTATCAAACGGTACGATATCATCCTTTTTAGTTTCGTGATTATTTTGAATAGGAGGAAAAATTACCAAAGGTAATAACAAGCCAAAGATCTAGATCTTTTGATTTCACATAAGTTTTGAATCTATTTTTCTAATAAATAAATCCATCACTTTCAAATAGTGGTGGTCTTTGCATATATTGCCCTTCTAAATATTTTTTCGATTCCATAGATCGATTCAAGTTTTAAAATACAATTTATTTTAAAAATCTTGTTTAACCTAGCTCTGATACGAATTGTGGAAACTAGAAGGAGGGTTGAATAATTTACCTCTTTTTAAATTAATGTGACGTTTGTATATAAAAAGTTAGATTCGGTTTTATGTGATCTCCATGTACACCCAATATGAACATTCTAGTTAAGTAAATAAATGACAATATGTAATAATGTAAATTTGAAAGACAAGAGATAAGAGTTAGAAAGATAAAACCACAACACACGAATTTATAGTGGTTCGGTAAAGAAGCTCCTCTTCGCCCTACTCCACTCCTCGAGTACCCAACTCGAGAGTGCTCTTCACTATGTCAACAAACTCCCTTTAGGCGGAGAAAACCGTACACAAGTAGCTTACACAAATTTTCGACACTAAGCCAAATGTCGAGTCTTAATCTTAGCTAGAACAAATCTACCACACACTTGTATTTTGAGGCCTAAAATACTAACCACACTAACGAGACCTAAACACTAATAAGATCAACCCGATCTAACTATTACACACAATCACAAGAGATATAAATGAATTACAAGATACAACACAATCGTAACTATGTTACGTGAACACCAACTAAGCTATAATACTTCTTGACTTGATGACTAGAAGTATTCTTCTCTTGCACTTGAGGATCTAAGCTTGAATAACTTGGAAACAAATACTTAAGATTAAATTATCAAAGGATTGTAGGAGATGTATAAACTGATTTATAACATAAAAAAATGAGTGCAAAAGGTGAAAAATATGTGGGGAACAGTCCACTATTTATAGGCAGAGCTGGGAACCGTTTTACATGGTCGGCCCCCTTATCATTAAGGGGCCGCCCCTACCTATAAGGGGGCCGCCCATAGTAGGACGCTCCTATTTTTGTCTTTTCCAAGGGAGGTGTTTCCTGGATCAGTTTTATACAATTTTAGGGGGAAAATTTGGATTTTAAATATTTATTTTGAATAAAACATTTCTTGTAAATACCAAAAATGTTTTGTATAAGTTTTAAAAATGTTTATTACATTTTATAAAAATGTAAGGTTTAGAAAAAATAAATTCCTTTGATCACAAATAAATTAAGCATTTATTTATTCATACATTTAAGTGATTAATTTCCGAAATGAAAATTTACGACTAATTACTTGTTTACGTTTAATTTTACATAGAGCGTTTTTACATTTTGTGATTATCAAAACGTAAAGAAGTCGAAAAATATCAATAACGTTTTTAGGTATTATTTTTATCAACATATTTGATTTTATTTAAATTATTAATGTAATGTTTTTTAATTATTAGTTAAATTTTAATCTTAATGTTTAAGAAAATGAAAATGAAAAAGAAAAGTGATGAAAAGAATTGTACTAAGGTTGTGAAAAAATTGCACAGGGATAGGATAGTTATGTTATGTGACATAAATCTAGAGGGTTTAGTTATCAATTCACAATACTCCAAGGGCTTAGCTCATAACATGAACTGAAATCAAGTCGCCTGCTCGAAGATCTATCACATAAACCCTAAACCCCCCCTAAATCACAATACCATTCTCAACTGTTGTACCTCTTCATCTGCCTTTAATCTACGGTTACCAAGGTACAAATTCTACTTTTTTCAACACATATACATAACCACAAAAATAACTAGTATTCAGTGTCTAATCTCCAGTCCCACAATCTCATTCAGGTACCAATTCATTTTTTTTATTGTTTTATTACTTCATTAAACTTATGCAATTTTTCATTATTCACATCTTATAAAAATAGGATTTACATAGTGTGTATAACAATCTGACAGAATGTTGCCTACTGATACAACCAAGAAACTGTCGTTTAACCGACTTATAAGTAATGGAGATTTGGTTATTGTATATGAGAAACACGATAACATGAAGGCCGTGACAGTCAATGACAAGTCAGTTCTCGAGAATCGATTTGGTGTTTTTAAGCATTCGGATTGGATTGGGAAACCGTTTGGATGTAAAGTTTCTAGTCATAAAGGAGGATTTGTTTACTTGCTGGCTCCGACTCCTGAGCTATGGACGTTGGTTTTGAGCCATAGGACGCAGATTCTTTATATTGCGGATATTAGTTTTGTGGTGATGTATTTGGAGTTGGTTCCGGGTTGTGTGGTGCTTGAGTCCGGGACTGGAAGTGGGTCGTTGAGTACTTCGTTAGCAAGGGCTATTGCTCCTACGGGACATGTATATACGTTTGATTTTCATGAACAACGGGCTGCAGCTGCTAGGTAAGACCTTTAGATGTTATTAATGTTTAGTATATATGTAAAGCTATTTTAGAGCGTGTGCTGATGTCTGCTGATGTGTGTTTGATATTATTGCAACAGAGAAGATTTCGAGAAGACAGGATTGAGCAATTTGGTGACAGTGGGAGTGAGAGATATTCAAGGAGAGGGATTCCCGAAAGATTTAAATGGTAAAGCAGATGCTGTGTTTTTGGATCTACCGCAGCCTTGGCTTGCTATTCCTTCTGCTGGTGAGATGTTGAAACAAGATGGAGTCTTGTGTTCGTTTTCACCTTGCATTGAACAAGTACAACGTTCATCTGAAACACTCACATCAAAGTTTACCGGTATGCTTTTATTGTTTAATGTATAGGTATAGAATTATAGCTTTCTCTAACAAGTCTAGAACTTGTAAGTCTAATGTATTAGTAATAAGTTTTTTATTACTGAATTTAGAGGTGGCTGACTCGTTTACTTATGAAGGATTAAATTCAGGTCATATTATAGCTCGAATGGGTCAAATTGTTAGAATATAGGGGAAATAGCTAGCGAAGTATACGGGTCAAACAGGTCGAAAGTTACCCAAAGCGTATTTATAAATTTGTAATCATATCTGACACACTATTTATATTCATTTATGTGAAGATTAAACTTTTTGGACAGTATGGGTTTCTGGTCAACCCACTGACCCGTACAAAGGCCTACCCTTTTGGACCCGTTTTGCCACATCTAGTACCAAATGAATGCTATAATACAATACAAATGTTAATGTGAATCTGTTAATCCATAGATCTGGCTTCAAATTTCAAGTTTACACTGGTGTGAAAGCTTCTGATTTTAATGTAATATACATGTTGGATATGCAGATATAAGAACGTTTGAGGTCCTTTTGCGGACATATGAAGTTCGAGAAGTGAACATGGATCAATGTCAAAGTGAAGAAGGTACTCCAGGGTCCCGCCCATTCAAGAGGAAGCACCGTGTAAGTGAAGCAAGTCAGTGGCAACAGGACAATTCTGGTTCACCAACTGTGATGGCTCGACCGTCTGCTGAGGCAAAAGGTCACACAGGCTATCTAACCTTTGCTAGACTTAAATGTGTTGCATGATGAGACCTTGGAGACGCTTTTAACTTCATTTTTGGTGAGCAGATGTGTTTGGCTCATGTACGTCTTCTTGTAGCTTTTTTTTTGTTAAAAAAACGATTGTTATAGTAGCTTAAATGACTAGAAATTTATATTGTTCCAATAGAAGGTTGTTGCATTCTCTCTTGATTATAAATTTTCCTTGCCTTTTTTCATGAAGCAATAGCACGCGATAGCTGTAGTGGTAATATAATTTAACAACATAATCGACCAGACAAATGCAATTAAAGCTAAAGTAACAGTGAAAGCATGCTTCAGTTAACATTTCAAGCATCATGCAAACGAGCTTGAAAGCTATTGAGTTACTCGAGTTAAGTGCAAAAAAACAAGCTCAAATAGACAAGTTGGTGTCCTTGGAGAATTGTTGAGTCTTTTATGATTCATATGTATAAATGGAGCTTCATGTTCTCTTTGGTATGTGACAAAGCTCATTGATTTACTTGTGCTTAAACTTCTTCGAGTTAAACTATTTTTGAGCACTCGAATTGTACTTTGCTTAGTTGAGTGTGACTTTTTATTAATATTTTTCAGTTGGTGTTTTTTAATTGGACTCGAGCTTACACTAAGGTAGTCGAGCTAAGTTTGGCTTATTTGCAACCCTATAATCTCAAGGTACCGAACTTATTTAAGTGCAAATACATAACCAAATGACTATGAGTGTGTCAATCAAAACAATACCATAGAAGTCTTGACACAGTACTTCAGAGGTAACAAAACAAGTCCAAACACAATTCTTTGTCCAGCCAATACGGTATTAAGATGATACCGGAAATCTGTTATATAACATAGTCCAAAAGTAATATCATGAACAATAAGCAGTTGAAAACTGGCTCATAATCCCGACAGAAAGCATGGAAATTATTAGCAATTCCTAAGTTAATAACTCAAAAAGCTATTGATAGAGCATCTCCAGAAAATCCATCTCCTTCTTCAAATCAAACTCCAGCTGACTAGTCAAATGAGACGGCTCATGGTCAAAGTCATAACTGCTCTCATTGAGCATTGACCAGCCTGGCACATAACCAAGCATAGAACCTAAACTGTAATCCTCTAAGGGAGATGAGGCATTCACATCAGATACAAAGCTCGCCTGCAGAGGGGGGATCGGGGCACTAACCACTTGAGATATATTATCATTATTTTTATTGATGTTAATCTGATCCTCAGATGAAGATGAAGGGACACTTCTGATGTACTCTTGCAAGAGGGACTGATACTTAGTCTTGCCAAGCCTCCTGGATGAGAGCTGTCTCCTTTTGGTTGCATTCCAATGGTTCTTGATCGTGTTTTCGCTCCTACCAGGCAACCTCCTCGCTATTTCTGACCATTTGTTTCCAACTTCTTTGTGAATTGCTATCAATAACTTGTCTTCTTCCTCAGACCATGCATCTTTCTGCAAATATGTTCATAAGACATGAAGTAACACAACCAGATGACACAGTAAGAACTAGAGGTTGCAAAATGGTTCAGATTAGGATGGTCTTGTTTTTCTTTCTTTTTTATACCTTGGGCTGATATCTAAATAGGTTTTTGTACCTTTTTTTTCCTAGAAACTTAGCAATAGTGGAAATGATGATACCGTAATATCTGGCCTCAGATGGTTTTGCCATCTATCTCTGCATTGCTTTGCAATCCTTCCAGGAAGCTTTTCTGCAATCTGAGACCATTTGCTGTCCCCATGCTGCTTCACCAATTGCACCAACAACCTACAAATAAAGAGATCTTATTTAAATTAAAACTAGTTAAATGATTAATGATTTATCAACTCTTTTACAAGAACCTATTAGTCTAAATCCCGTTATTGTTCAAGTATACTGTATACAGTAGAAGGGGACTTACCTATCTTCATCAGAATTCCATTGGCCTTTCACTATTAGAGTTTTTCGCCTACCTTTACTAGTCTTCCTTCTTACCTTGTTCTTCCTACCATTTCCTTTCTTGTGACACACCTTTTCAACCGGACTCAAACATGAAATCTCACCGGGATAATCTCCAAAGGCTGACCCAAACATCAGTTTGAATTGCTGTGCAACTGCTTGATCCATTGGTTAGGGATATTCTTTTGCAGACTCGTGTCTGTCCTCATTGTTTTCGACTCACAAGGACTTGAAACATATATAGACATCAACTCTTTTTAGTAACTACTGAATGAAGAAGCTTGATATGGACAAAGTTGATCATAAGAATGACTAGGTTCCAAAAGGAACAGATTTTCCTTAGTTATTGGCAGACAGATTAGGAAATTTAGGATACATCTCATATATAGTTTCCTTGAAAGGAGTTTTAACTTATTCATGGATGTACGACCTTCCAAGATTAAAAAGCTGAGTGCGTTACGGAAAGATGATGTATATTGTTTTCATTAATTTCAGGATATTCGAGATTCATTACAGACTCTTATTGTGTCAAAGTTACCATGAGAAGAGTGGCATCAACCTATGTTGAGTACCTTGAAAGATGCAGGATGATGAATTCCTAATACTTGTTCAAGCCCTTTTTTTTAGAAATGTTAACAACAGCCCTAAGGGTTGTCGTTAAGCATATAATTTTTATTACAATACACTTCATGAATGATTTTGATTGGATGATATCTCGAAAAAAGTGGAGATAATTCCAGAATTAGGTAATACACAATTAATAGTTGATTGTGATTGGTTGAATTTTATTCTTACAAACAATTGTAATAAAATAATGATTCTTAACCACAACCCTTAGGGTTGTCATTAGCAAAACCCTTTTTTTAATTATGATTATTAGTGCATAGCTGATTATACTTTGTGTAATGTGCACGAAGACCAAGAGTCCAAAACAATGTGGTGCAATGTTGGAGCCAAAACAATGTGGTGACAGCCTCGGACAACAGTGATGAGCTGAACTGAGAGTCCCATTTCCGGCATATTTATAGTTTGGATACTTAGGATCATATGACAAGAAATCTTGATATTAGCTAGTCCCACTTTGTGGATGAATCCATACACTTCGCTTTTAGCTAGTCCCACTCAATATTTATTGTATAAAACAGCTCTTAGTAAGCACAAAAAAATCATTTAATCAAAATCAAAAGTGGGTTTGTTTTCAAGTTTAGAGATATGTGACAAACTAGAATGCCTAAAATATCCAAGGCTTTAGATTAAAATATGATACTTTGGAAGCCATATTTTCAAGTCCTTATCAAGGACTACATGCTCCAATAACTTTTTTTGAACAAGAATGTCTCGGTTACAAAAGTGATTTCAAAAAAAATACTAAAAGAACCGTGCATAAAGAAAATAACAATGTTCTCGGTTCTATATATGTTATATCAACCAAACATTAAAAATACGATACAAACCCATGTGACGTTTATGAGTTCACAAATATCGTTCAACACATTCATAACACTAAGTACCATGTAGTCACAAACCATCTACATTGTACACCTTTCAGTGAATAAGTCCAATACCATACCTATGAAGTTTGACATTAGATTACAACATCTTCTACTACATGTTCATTAAGCTTTTAAAACATGTTATACTGTCCGATTAAAGAATAATGGCAAAAAGTTAAGGTGTAGTCACCATCACTTTACTCTCGAATCATGCCTTCCTCATAATCATCATTAGGACGAAAACGAGGACCATTTGATCGAGGTCCCATTGGGGGTGCCTTGTCAAACCTCCCAGGGCTGCGGCTACGGCTGCGCTTTCCCCATCCTGAACCAGCTCTGCCAGGAGGACTTCTGCTCCTGCCACGCTTCTCTCCAACAACCCCACCGTTTTCATGGAAGCTCCTTTGCTGCTGATACCCACCAGAAGAAAACCTATTGCTGCAGAAAAAATGCGACACAATTAGCAATTATGAAACAGTGGGTGAAAAGAATCAAACTGATAAGATCCATCTTTTCTTACCCATCCCGGCCTCCACCAAAACTACTCCTTCCACCAAAACTTGAAGCAGATCGTCCTCCACGACCTCCATCACGACCCCCGAAACTAGGATTAGAACCCCAACGCTTGAACTTGTTACCCCCACCACCACGTGATGCCATATCTCTAATTTCAGCAGGTACACGCTGATTTGCCCCTTCTAACAATTTAACAAGATCCGAAGCATGCTTTGCATCCTGGTCCCCAAAAAACGTGTAAGCCTCTCCAGTGGCACCAGCCCTTCCAGTCCTTCCAATTCGGTGCACGTAGTCCTCCACTCCCGTAGGAAAGTCATAGTTAATTACCACTCTGTAAACATTTAATGCAAAAAAACAACTTTTAGCCATTTAATCCAATACGACAGCCAAAATTACTGTAAACATATTAAGCAATCTTAAACCTGATATCCTTGATGTCCAATCCACGCGCAGCAACATCAGTTGCTACAAGCACTGGAGACCTGCCAGATCGAAACTGATTCAACACATAATCTCTCTCCTGTTGAGATTTGTCTCCGTGAATAGCAGCAGCAGCAAATTGGCGTGTCAAATTCCGAGCCAACTGATCACACATCTTTTTAGTTGAACAGAAAATGAGGATCTTTGATCTCGGCTCTTGAGATCTAAGTATCTGCTCTAGTCGTTTGTGTTTCTCCATTGGAGCCAAAACCTCAATATGCTGCAAATCAGTCAAACACCCAAATATAAAACTCGGTACGATCATAAAAACAAAGATGTGTTCAAAATTTTGTTTATAGATATTTAACATTTGGTACCTGTGTGATGGACTTGTTGGCAACAAGCTCATCAACATTGCCAATGTTGACTTGAACTGGATTAAGCAATAAATCTGCAGCAATTTTGCGGACTTCCTTTGGCCATGTAGCGGTGTACATAAGAGTCTGACGGCGTGCTGGGATAGCATTAACTATTTTCCTTATCTGAGGCTCAAATCCCATGTCCAACATCCTGTCAGCCTCATCCAGCACCAAGTAAGTAACCTGGCTCAAACTTATTTTTCTCATTTCAAGGATATCATTCAGACGACCAGGAGTTGCAACCACAATATCAGTTCCACGCTCTAATTCACGTAGTTGGGGGCCCTTTGGTGCTCCTCCATACAAACACTTCAATACAAAATTAAAGACAAAAGATACAGTGTCAGCATAAACAAGCATCATATTATGTGCATATCGAAGCTGATTAGGTTTTTAAAAAAAATGAGAACATACTGTGCACAGTATCTTTGATGATTTTCCAAACTTGACCGCTTCAACTTGTATCTGTGTAGCCAATTCTCTGGTGGGTGATAAAACCAAAACAGTTGGACCCATTTGACGATTCTTGTGGACCCTTTTAAGATGAAGAAACCCAGGAAGCAAGTAACCCAAGGTCTTCCCAGAGCCTGTTTTTGCAATGGCTACAATATCACGACTTTGAATAGCAACCGGCCATGACTGTGCTTGTATCGGAGTCGGGGCTGTAAACCCAGCCTCAAGTACCTAAAAAATCAAAGAACCAGCGACCCCCCATAAGCATGTGATTTCAATCCTTTATGGGCTTAGTTCATGTGATTGATGCAAAAAGCACCATCCCCAGGAATTCAATCCCGCCATGTGGAGGCCTCTTTCTTCAGACGGACCAAGCGGCAGGCAAACTGAATCATCTCCCCATCACGAGACCATGGATGATTCGGAAAGCCCGTTGAAAAGATTGGTCCACCGTTTAAGAGTACTCCAGAGAATAAATATGCAACCCCATACAACAATGGTGGGGTGGCACAGCGTACGACATTTGGCTCCTCCCTGGAGCAAATATCGCACCTGGAGAAAAAAAGTACAAATGGAAAAGCAAACATGAGTCTGAAAGTTGGTGAAACTTCCGTAACGACAAAACAGAGCAACATGTGCACAAAACACTTTAGTGTACGTACTTAACATAAGTTCAAGATAATCACCAGGACCTGCATAGAGGTAACATAAAACATACCTCTCGAAGCAACTCAGACGGAAACCCAGTATCTTCAAATGTCGTAAAAGGTGGAGGCACATTGTCACCCTAAAATTCAGAAAAAAAGGTATCAGATACATTGTTAAGTTGGTGAAAACAGAATCAGTCATAACTAAAAAACCAAACAGGATCATGTTCTGTCTTTCAACATCAATTAAATATACAAAATAACAAAAATTTGCACGTTCATTTACTATCTGGCCAGACAATTGCAGACTGCACAACAACACTCTGTAAAATAAGAGGGAACCGCCGCAGAATACTACCAGAGGTACAATTTGACTGAGGGTTTGCATTCTATAAATAGGGTGTACGCTCTGTTTGTTTTTGGGTATAATTTTACTTGGCATTTATATTTTCTGGATACTTGTTTAGCAATGGAGATGGTTTCCTCTATGTAGTTTATCTATTCTTCCAGATTCCGAATTTCCAATTTCCAATATACAAATAAAGCAATCACACGCGAACGCATCCTCAAAATTTTGCACAAGACAAAGCACGACATCAAAACAAATTGAAGACAAATTCCACATAATTCATATATCGTGATTCAGGTCAACTTTCAATAAAAAATTAAAATAAAGTTTAAAAAATGATGACAATAAAGTCCCTCGGAGAGCCTTGTTCTTACTGTCATATGCAAAGGACATCATAGAAGATTTCAAAAAATGATGAACATTTGACCAAAAAGTACGCACATATATATCTCAAATAACTTAACAGGCTGTTAAACTAGTCAGACAACATACAAGTAGTTTACACGTTAAAATCATGGTTCACTGGAATACAAGAGCAGAAAATATTGAGATGAAACCAGACATAACATAAAAAACCGAAGAGGGTGCAGCATGCTTACAGTTACAGTTATCTCATGTTTCCGGCGATAAGCATCTGGAGACAAACCACTTCCGCCCGAAGGCCCATAAGGTCCAGCAGCAGCTGTCCCATTTGAAGTATTGTGTGTATAGTGGGTCCCACTTCTTGTACTCTGAAGTTAGATTATAAAAGCATTTAGTATTTGACACAAAAAAACAAGCACAACCGAAAAGTAAGGTCAAAATACGTGAACACATACTTCGTGACCCCTCGGCCCAGAAGAAAACTTTGATCCGCCATTGCCGTTTCTAGCATATCTATCGTCATCATCAATATAACCACCACCGTTCTCATGCGAAGACGGTTGCACCTGAACTGCAGAGCTTATAGCCACAGAAGAAGCCTTTTGTGGTTGACCCGAACCCTTAGGCCCCGATGGCTTTTCATATTGGGTAACATTAGTATCAGGGTTCCAATAGTACAGATACCCGGTCTTACCATCAACCAACCCTTTCCATGGTTTTGGAAGTGTCGGGTCTTCCGGAGCGTAACGGGGAGCGGCAGTTGTAGTTGCAGCCATTTAGACAAATCAGTATCAAGTAACCTACACCAAACAAATAAAAACAATTTTTGTGTTGAGAAAATAAGGTTGCTTGTGTTGGTTCATTAAAAAAATAAATGAACAAATAAAAACAAAACATTTACGAAATTTAATTAAACTAAGTTATTAACAGCACCTAGTATTAAATGATACATAAAAAACAAACACAAATAAATGAACATTAAAGGATTGTTTGTTTCGGCTTATATGTGGGCTTATGAGCTAATTTTATTTCGGCTTATATTTCATAAACCCCAATTTTCCGGCTTTATATAAGTTTATCATATTGTAATAAACTTAGCCCCCGGTCTCAAAATAAGCCGGAAAATTAAGGCTTATGAAATATAAGCCGAAATCAAATAAGCTCATAAGCCCACATATAAGCCGAAACAAACACCCCCAAACAAACATAACATATTGCTCATGTTCGAGCGTAAAAAACTGTGGGTTAAATTGCAACCCTGATTACAACTGATTTTAATTTAATTCAATCAAAATAGATATCGTATGAATAATATGTAATACTTTATATTAAGACGGTGTTAAGTTAAGGGTTTATTTAGGTATCAGATCTAAAACAAATGAAACCCTAATTATTATTATCATATGAATATTAAAAAAAAAAGGTGTACCTGAGGATTGAAAGAGGGGGATAAAATTAGGGATCTGATAGTGTTTTTCCTCTCTAGAGATGAATTGAATGATGGTCAGAGAGGAAAACACGCTTGCAAGAAGCGTAAAGGGGAGAATCTAGTTATGAGGCCCAAAGATATTTATAAAGCTAGGTTTAGGGTACCAACCTAAATCATAAGCGGCTAACTTTGTTATTTTTTTACTTGTAACTAGGTCATTATTTTGGTAAAGTTGGTTTTTTATTTGTTTAAAAAAAAGTTGGTTTTTTATTTACATCATTTAATTCACTAGACTTGCGATTATCATTATTTTAAAGGTTAAAGTTATAAATTATCAATGTATTTTCAAAAATTTTCACATATTACCAAAATGATTATTTTAGTACCAATATTACTTTCCTAACTTTATATTTTGTGAAAAAGTTACAACGTTCTCAAATGTGACATGTGATAACTGGTTTCCAAAGCTAAAATACCACCACTGGTTTGAATCAGCGGCAGCGGCACCACCACCACCACTGCCGCCCTCAGTATCTACTCCCACCACCAATATCCGGTGAGTCTTTCACTTATTTATGTTATTATGTCTAATTTCAAAGTAAAATGTAATCTAATTATTTACTCAAAATATATGTAAACTCTTTTTCCAATAATATTTATTGATTAATTACATTGATAAATTCAGATGATTCCTGCTGAAAGGGTTACCATTATGCCGAAAGATGTTCAGTTGGCTCGTTGTGTTCGTGACGCGAGCTGCTAGAAACCTTAGTTGATTAATACTCTCTGATTAGTAGTGTGGCCTTGTATGTTTTCTTGGCACATTGGACCTTTAGTTATTATATTTATTTTGGGCTCATCATATATGATGATTCGTGGTTTGCAAATATTAAATTTTGATATGTATGATTTTGAGACTTGACACAGTTAACTGTGATCTTTGTTGGTATTTCATGATAATAGTCTTTTATGGGTAGAAAACGGGTTTTTTTTAATCCAACCCATCAGGTAGAAAACGGGTTAAAAGAATCTAGGTGGAAACAGTCAATAAAAGTCAAATACCACGTGGATAAAAATAATGACGTGAAAATTATGAAAATTATATGTGTAATATCTACCGATACCAACAAGTTAGGAAAGTAAGAATGATACTAAAATCACCATCTTGATAAGATGTGAAAATTTTTGAAAGTACGTTGGTAATTTATAACGTTAACCCTTATTTTAACAAGTTTAGCTAAATTATTATCAAAGTTGTTTCTACCTCACATGAATTAAACTTTAAACATCTTGTATTTTTGGTAAACGTCTTGTAACTATCACAACTGTTCTTCTTATGAGGAATGATACACTTTGTTGGTATCTCTTAGGCTTCAGGCAAATCTCAAAGCGGTGTTCGAAGACATCTTCTATTGTTTATGGTGGTCGGTTTGGATTTTCCGTAACAAGATTCTTTTCGAGAAGGATACTCCTTCACAGGCGAGGATTTTTGATAACATTGTTTCTAATTCTTATTATTGGTGTAAGTTTAGATGTAAAGCCTCGTTCAAATAGATCGATTGGCTCAAAAACCCGTATCTTGTAATTGTCTAATTCTAGCTCCTTGCTAGTCGTTTAATAAAGCTGTTGTTAAAAAAAACAAAACTCATAAAAAAAATTCGTCGAAAGTATATAGAATTGATCCCCTAATGAAAGATGATTATTTTTGACATGATAGTTTAATTAGTTTTACTTAACGATAAACGGTTTTATGAGATATTTATATTTTTTTAAAGATGATGTAATTGTGTTTTTTCATCTCCATTGAAAAATAGGTGATTATGATTGTTTCATTTGATATTTGATTTTTTTGTGATGTATGATGGAGGACGAAAATAGACTTAAATAGCATTCTAGCATATTAAGATTAGTATTAGAACTGGTTTAAGATTTATCTTTATATTTATGCATTATCTTTTAGTTTAAATTTATCGATTTAGGAATTTATCCAAGAGTTTCCTAGTTATAGCCGTATTAGGCCTCGTGGGTCTATATAACCACAAACCATCTTCTTTGTAATTCATTTTATCAATATTATTCAAAAAAATTATACGTGTTTTCACGTTTTTTTAGCTTTTATTCCTACATGAACCAAAAACCAGCCTAGGTTTGTCATCTTCCATTAGCCTGTTCATTAGCGTCGGTTGTGAACGAAACTATCTTTCGCTTTCCTATCACCTGAAGTAGGACAACGGGCGATCATTTTGTTTACAGCCAACACTAATGAATATGTTAATGGCAAATGCCAAGTAGCCTGATTTCTGGTTCATGTAGGAACATAAGCTAAAAACATGAAGATACGTATGAAAGAAATTTAAATAATATTGATTTAATGAATTACAAAGAAGATGGTTTTGGTTATAAAGACGAGTCCTAATACGACCATAACTAAGAAACTCTTGCAAAATTCCTAAATCGATAAATCTAAATTAAAAGATAATGCATAAATATAGAGATAAATCTTAACCCAATTCTAATACTAATCTTAATATATAAATACAACTGAGAAATACTTTGTATTAGATATATATCAAGGGCTTAAAGCCTATTTATAAAAGTGTTGTAAAGGTTTTAAGTTTATTGTCTATGTGTTAAATATTTATGTTGTAAAGGTAAGAGTAATGATCGAGTAAGAAGAAAACTTAAAATGAGAATGATGAGAAATAACTATAACCAAGTATTTGAGATACATTGACTTGAATTAAATGCATATATATTCATTTAAATGCATCACAATTAGTTTCGAACGTGATTTTAAAGTGAAAATGATGCAAAGTAGTACTAGCAACAAATGTGATCCGCATAGGACGAAAAATACATATATTTCATCTAATTTGATGAAAATGCATCTAATATGTGTATATACATCTAATTATCACCTAGAAAATATATAAGGGTGCATCTAAAAGATTAAAAATACGTCTAATTCAAGTCGATGCATCTCTAATGTGTGGTTATATTTATTTATCATCATTCTCTTTTTAAGATTTATTCTCATTTGATTCTAAGTCGTAAAGGTAAAACATATTGATTCGCTTAGCTTTTATAGCTGCTATAAACAAGAAGATAGATGAGGCGGGCAAATAACTTGGAAAGTAAAGCCCGTAAATTATTGTTGACATGTACTCGAGAATTTTGTGTCTATGTACAATGAGTTACCACAAATATTTTAAGACTATTTTTATGGATGGAAAATACCATTGTTGCAAAACAAGGTCTACAAGGCCGATTAATCGCCGAATTAGACGCTACAAGGCCACCAACCTTGCCGATTAATGTAACAGGGTCAAACAAATAGGTCAACTGTGGTCAACGGCGATCAACGGTGGTTAAACTTGCCGGAAACCTTCTAATCTTGCAGGAAGTACCTAAAACTCACCGTAAACTTATTTTGATCACTTATATTAACTGTTTAAATCTATTACAAGTTATTTTTTAGTAAAAAACTTGCCAATAATATCTAAAACTCGACGTAAATACACAAAACTTGCCGAAAATACCCAAATTTTGCCAAAATGACAATCTGATTAACGTCGATTAATCCCGCCTTGACCGATTACAAGCTACAAGGTGGTCGACCGCCCGGCTAACGATTCACGTTTTTTGCAACCTTGGAAAATACTATTCACATTAATTATCATGAACATCCGCAAGCACAAAAGAGCTTGTTAGATTATAAGCAAGTCCATCGACAACAAAATTTACATGGGTATTCAGAGCCCAATTTGCTATAGTGTGAAGTGTTGAAAAAAAAGACTTACAAGGCCGATTAATCGCCGCCTAGGCACCAACCTTTCCATGGTCAATTAATCGGTCAAACAATCAGTCAACCATGGTTAACGGCGATCAAAGATGGTCAATGGTGGTCAAACTTGCTGAAAACTTAAAAATCTTGTTAGAAATACCCAAAACACGCCATAAACATATTTTAGTCACTTATGGTAGTTGTTTATATCTATTATAAGTTGGTTTAATTTTTAAGGAAAATCTTGCCGGAAATACACAAAACTCGCCGAACATACCCAAAACTTGTCGAAAATGGCAATCCGATTAATCACCGACTAATCCCGCCTAGACCGATTGCAACCTACAAGTAGGTTGGCCACCCGACTACCGATTCGCGATTTTTGCAACCTTGATAGTATGAGAAGGCACATTTTTATTGCGTTTGACGAAGATCTACTTGAATGAGTCAAATTGATTGCTTATATCAAAAATATCGTGCCAAAAACTAGCAATTTGAAGCATATGTTTATTTGTACAGAGTGATTGATGTAAAATTAAAGAGTCCATTTACACTATAGTTGTTGAGAATTGTCTATCTCGAGCAATATGAACAACCCACAACACTGCCCGAGTTTCTACGAGTAAAACAAGTGGTAAAAGTTACATTTTCGCACCTGAAATAAGTACAATTCCTTCATGATTACATCCCAAGAAATCTAACTCCGTTTTACCATTACTAGGCATTCGTGCAACATCACAATTAAATTTAACGACTCTCGAAGTGGAAGGTTGCCAATGATCTCGTATACTATTTGTTGAAATATCTTGTGTGATTAAGTTACTATATTTTTGTCGTAAAACTGACTAATTTGTTGTCATACACTTATATGATTACTCCTAGGGCCCTCCATGTGAGACACGGTTTTTCTTTGTCGTGAGTAACTACTCCTGGTTACTTTCTTAACCCATCACCAGTGATTAGTGTTGCAAAAAAAACTGATTAATCGTCGCCTAGGCGCTACTGGGTCACCAACCTTTTCGTGGCCGATTAATCGGTAAAAGATTCAGTCAACCATGGTTAACGGCAGTAAAAAATGGTCAATGGTGGTCAAACTTGCTAGAAACCTGCAAATTTTGCTAAAAATACCCAAAACTCGTCATAAACATGTTTTAATCACTTATGATAGTTGTTTACACAAAACTCGCAGGAAATACCCAAAATTTGCCGAAAATGGCAATCCGATTAATCAACGATTAATCCCGCCTAGACCAATTACAACCTACAAGGAAGTCGACCGCCCGACTACCGATTTGCGATTTTTGCAACCTTGCCAGTGATACAAAGTCACATATTTAGCACTATTGGATGGCAATCTAGTTGAAAAGTTTGAACAAGCCTACACAAATTAAGCCCAATAACATCCAAAAAAGTACATGTAATACGGTTTGAGAAGTAGAAGGTACTTTGAGTAATGTCTTTTTAATTGATGTAAAGAAGTACAATTTTACTATTGTTGATTTTTATGTAAGTACTTATGTTATACTCCGTATTTTTGAAAATCTAAATGTAACAAGTCCCAATGGTGATTATATGTTTGTTTTGTATGTGTTATTTTTTCTTTTGAACTCAAAAATCGGTTATATGTCCAGCATGTGCCTAAAAGGCATGTGCGCGAAATACGTGATGTAAGTAAAAGAAATGGAGGGGACCGGGAGGGAAATTGTTTTAGGAAAAAGATCCTCTCAAGTTATAATCAAACATGATTAATCATCTTAGTTTTATTGTGAGAGTGAGTGAACAAGTGGGCCTATAATTTATACATTTTACTAAATAGCAATCCATCCTTGAAAAACATGCAACCAAACACACAGTTTTCAATAGTAGGTATTTACTTTTCTAATCCTTCTCCCGCTTCCATCTTCTCTTCCGGTGATATTTACCATACCACTCCCTACTCCACTTTCGACGATATTTACCATACCACTCCCTACTCCACTTTCAGCTATATTTACCATACCACTCCCTACTTGATGTGTCGTTGTGCGTAGGTAATATTTATTATCAATTTTTGCAGTTATATTTTACCGACTTTACCTAAAAACAACACTAATAGGCAGTGGACCAGATCAGTTGTAGCTTTGTTGGTAAGTGGGGTGTCGATAACTAAGAGCGAGAGCATTAATTCTTAAATTTACCAGAATTTTAGTTATCGATGTTAGTTCTAATCTAACTAATCTATGTTAAACCTATGTTAAACCTGATTCTAAGGGGAGTTAAAAAAATTTGGGGTTCAGTCTGAGATACTGGCACATGTTTGTGTACTTAAATCTACTTTAGTCCACAATAACACACGCAACAGACAATCATAAATAGAAGAGTGGATCAAGCCCTAATTTTAAAAATGAAAACTGCTATTAACCATGATTAATAAATATAATGCACGTTTGCTTTATTAGCGCAATGATTGTCTTATCTCAAAGGAATATCATTCTTTTCTTAGATTTAAAGAGCGGTACTTAATTCCTAAAACATAGACACGCTAATTCTGTCACAATTAAACGCATCCGCATAAAGTAATCTATGTTGATTATAATCTATCTTAGGAGATTAACAATGGTGATCTTATTAAACCCTAGCTCAACGAGACTTTACTAACGTACTGCTTAACAGCTTCTTATATACTAGTAGTCCACTGTCTGAGTCCTTGTCAAGGGAATCAGAACGTCATTTGTTGATCCCATGTCACATGCTAGTCCAACTTGTTCACTAAACCAAAAGCAAGGATATGTCATGAATTTATAATCCTATGATTCTGGATATATAAGTCGATATATGAAGAGCTATCCCAGTTAATCTAGTCTACTTGGTCGGCACAACTAGATCCGGTTGATTGACAGGTCGCATACATAAGCACATAAGCGAGTATAAATTGATAAACATAATCAATAAACAACGATAAATTAAGCAATCGAGATAAACAAACCAAACATTAAATCTTCATAAACATGGCTAATACCAATAACCATTGTATCGAATACAAACATAATAAATGAATCAACCAAGGTAACGTAACCGAGTTAAACGAATGATACCAAAAATTGAACGATTATTAGAGTATAGATGATTACAAGGTGTTTCCTATAGAATTAAGCACGTTGCGAGACCTTCTTTGCTCTTCTTGGCTTCTGAAAATCGACTTATGTGGTTAGGGTTTCGAAAATATATTTAACAACACGAGTTTAGGGATTTGTAGTTATAGTGTCTGAAAATTCATCGATACGCCGTATTGGTTGAGGTCAATACAGCGTATTGGAGGTTTCTTGGAGTAGGGACCACGATTATGCTATTCCAGAATATTCTTCACTTGATCTTTAATACGGCGTGTAAGCATTCTGGATATGACGTATAAGGCTTCAAATCTTCGTGGTTTCGTGTGAAGTGTAGGCACAGATACGCCGTATCTTCCTTGATGGATACGGCGTATAGGTTGTCTATACAATACTCTTCAGATTTCTTCATTTAAGCTCCAAAATGCGTGCCTTTTAGCATAACTTCACCAATTACTCCATAACTACTGCAAATATCAAATATAAACAATTAAATACCAATTCATGCAATAATTATACAAAATGGGTAAGAAATATGAGATAAATGTTGCTATAAAAGTGACGTTATTTGATGTCAACTGTCACACCCCGTAAATTTCCAGGTCGTCATCTTTGACTTTTTTGTGCAGTCGTTTGACTTTATTTTATTTCGTGTTGATTTGACCGCTAACCGGGAGATTTCTTGCGTATATTTGAGAATCGTTACCGGACGCGTTCCGGCTTGCTATTTAATGTAGTCTTTCGGCAAATGTCGCGTTTTTACTTTTTGAATAAATATTTAAATTTTTGTATTTTTCCATTGAGTTGTCGCGTATTGCTAAATTTTCGGATATTGCGTAATTTAGTAAGTAATGAATTATTAAGCAAGCCCAAAAATATCTAAATATGATGGAATAATATCTAGTGGAAATGAATTGAAAAATGGCAAAATACCCCCTTCTCTTCCCTTGGTTGTCGTCCCCCCTCCTCCTAGCCAACATGGCTCCTTATTTTTAGCAAGTTGGTCTCTTTGGATGCTTATTCTCCTAGGATTCAAATTTTAGAAGGAT